>BMAO01016896.1:0-36440 GCA_019973975.1 Trichonephila clavata | reverse complement strand
TTCCCTTTTCAGACAGACTCTTCTGTTTCTTCATTGAATGAAGCTGTGCCAGAAGAAAGGTACTGTACATTACAATCAACTATTGAACCAAATCACTTGCCTGATGGTAATGATTTACTTCATAAGTTCTCATCTCTTTCTAAACTTAAACGTGTAATATCATATTGTTTAAGATTTGTCAATAATTGTAAAAATTCAAAGGATAAAACAATTGGGTTTTTAAAAACTATTGAACTAAACAATGCTATGCATGTATTAATTAAATTAGTGCAAATTATTGAATTTAATAATGAGATCAATGCTTTAAAAGGGAAATCAACCACTATCTTGCAGAAGCAAAATTTTATCTCTTAATCCATTTTTAGATCATTCAAACATTCTCAGGGTGGGCGGTCGTTTGCGACATGCAAATCTCGCATATGGCCACAAACATCCCATCCTACTGCCAAAAAGGCATATTCTAACAGATCTCATTATTAGACATTATCATGAAATTCTCTTGCATGCTGGTACACAACTTGTGCAATCTTGTATTCAAGAACAATATTGGATAATGGGTGCTAGAGATGTCATCAGACACTTAATAAGAATATGTGTAAAATGTTGCAAGGTAAAAGCTTCCATCACTAATCAAATGGTGAGCGATTTGCCATCTTCTCGCATTTCTCCTGCTCCTGCTTTTATGTGCTGCAGAGTAGATTAGGCTGGTCCTTTTCAAATTAAAATCATTAAAGGTAGAGGTTCCAAATCCTTTAAAGCATACATAGCTCTGTTTGTTTCACTACTAGAGCTATTCATCTAGAACTGGTGACTGATCTTTCAGCAGATGCATTTATTGCAGCTCTAAAAAGGTTTATTTCCCGTAGAGGAAAAAGAAGTGACATATACAGTGATTCTGGTTCCAACTTTGTTGGTGCAAAACACAAACTCATGGAATTTGAGAAGCTTGCAAAATCAAAATATTATAATCAAAATGTTAGTAAATTTTTAACTGATAATGATATTAATTGGTATCTAAATATTCCAGGTGCACCACACATGGGTGGTCTCTGGGAAGCTGGAATAAAGTCAACTAAATATCACTTAAAACGCATTGTTGGAGAAACGAAATTAACATATGAAGAATTTGAAACGTTTCTAACTCAAATAGAGGCTTGTCTTAATTCCAGACCATTAACGCCCATATCTAATGACCCTAACGACCTATCAGCCTTAACGCCTGGTCATTTCATTATTGGAAGGCCATTGGCAAGTATTCCTGAACCTAATTACATTGACTCAAATCATTCTTATCTTACTAAATGGCAACAAATTCAAAAACTAGTTCAGTTTTGGAAACGTTGGCACAAAGAGTATTTATCTCGATTGCAACAAAGGCCAAAATGGCTTCTGCCAACTAAAAATTTTCAATTGAATGACTTGTGTCTCATAAAAGAGGACAATTTACCCCTACTAAATGGAAAATGGGTAGAATTGTTCAATTACATCCTGGTTTAGACAATATAGTCAGGGTTGTTACTGTCAAAACATTAGATGGCATATTTAAAAGAAATATAACAAAATATTAAGTCTTACCAATTTAAATCTATATTTTTATTATTTGTAGCTCATTTTAATATGCATATATACTTCATTGTTGTGAATGTTTACTTAAATATTAAATTTTCACATTCATGTATTCATGTAACATAACTTTATATTGTTCATGTATATTGAAATAATATTTCAAGGTGGGCGGCATGTTGAAACCTTTTTTAAAACTTCTTATTTTTCTCCGTAAGAGGGTGCACGGGAGCCACCAGATGTATTTTGTGTAACTGTGTAGTAAACATAAATAAAGATTTCTTCAAACAGTACAGAACTATTACTTTTCCATCGCATTCAGTATCATTGTACATTAAATTCATAAAACCGCCATTATTTTAAGGGGCGTGATTTAGATGCGTTCTGTTTTATATACAAGCTTTTCCCTCCTTTATCTTGTATGTCTTTTGAATCTAAAAAGTAATCATAGCTAACTTTTATGTTTAAAGCATGAACTAGTATTATAACTTTCATATACTTTTACAAGGATTCATATCCATAATGAACAAAATCTTCCGTTGCTGAAAACAGTTACATCTCCCCCTATTTTTACAAGCTTTTATTTAACTTGCAATGTATGCATGTATGTAATTTGTTCGGGGGGAATCTTGCAACTCAATTTTGAAGCTGATATCTTCAATCCATTGAGCTGAAATTTTGTATACACGTTTAGTTTGGATGACAATGCAACGGCCGCGGTGGCCGAGGCATCGGATCATGGCTAGCATGTCATGAGTTCGATCCTAGTACCACTAAAGACCCGCCGTGTAGGGGAGCGATGCACGTTAAATCTGTCGAGAGCTCAAACATCCTCCCGTTGGTGTGGTAGTTAGGAGAGGGGGGTGCCAGCTCAGGTGTCGTCCGCGTCACTTGACCATGGTTCAAAATTATGCGGACCGTCGCCAAAAGCCCTCATGTTGCTAATCAGTGCGACGTTAGTATGCTCTCACTCTGGATGACAATGCATGTTTTGACCATTTACATTCCAATATTGCAATTAGTTAAAAATTTATTAATTAAAAACCTTAAAACGCATAATTGTTTTACCCCTGTGCGCTGTTTATTCCGCTATGCTCAACGGCGCAAAATGAAGAAGGAAGAGAGAATTTTGTTTGGAGCTTTGACGTTTTTAAAACAGCAATCTAATTTTTTTAAAAAAAACTCGGACAAAAAATAATTACAGAATCGGAAAGATCATTTAATTCGCCACGATACGGTACAATTTTTTTTACAAAATAATTATATTTATATTTTTTACGATTTTTTTAAAAATGAGTTAAAATTGATGTGTTTTTATGAAAATGATTTCTAAATTGTTGCGTATGAATTTATTTTTGTGTTATTAAAATGATATTCTGCACTAAATAAGTTCAAGCCTTTTTCTTTTAGAATCTGTCATTTAAAAAATGTCAAACTTTGTTTTATGATTTTTTGAAAATACTCAACATTTTAATTAAACATTTAATAACTTTGTCATTTCTTAAAATAATCGCACAAAACTTTTTTTCCGTGTGTAGAACATTATTATCTGTATGTAAGGTGAAGATTGGAGAACTTGCTTAAAAATTACTATTTTAAAAATGTTTTTATTTCTCGTCTCTAATACAGTTTTTACGAAAATAAAAACAAACAGAAAAAAAATCCCGTTTTAAATTTTTCATTTAAAAATGACAGTGTTTTGCAATCAATGTGTGAAACTTGGAAACCAGATCTTAAAATTAAGCCCTCAAAAAAATTAAAAACTTTAATTAAAAACACGGTTTTTTGGGAAATTAAGGCTTGGCGTCAAAAACCGGTCTGGCGCCCAATGACTATCTGTTTCACCTTGCATTTGAAGTCTGCAAATAGTGCTATACTAGAAAAATATATTGCCTATAAATAATCAAAATCACCGAACTTGGCGTGTAAAAAAATGCGAATGAAAAATTTATTTTTGTTTCATTTTCTCTGTAGAAGTCTTAATTCAAAGAATTCATTTTAAACATTTTAACATCCGCTTATAAAACAAAAATTTCTGTAATATTTGTGAAAAACTTAATCGCCTTTATTCTGTTATCATTATTTTAAATGTATTGCTTTAAATTAATATTTTTTAAGTAAAACAGTATTGTTTTCTGTAAATCATTAAGCGAAAATTTTCAATCGTTAGGTATGGATTTCTTAAAATTCTGACGAGTAAACTGTTTGAACTGAAAAGGTTCATATACTTTGTTCGTTTAAAATCGGTGATTTAGTACATTAAGTACACAAACTTTTTTTTTACTCTTTTTCAAAAAAATGCTCGCAATTTTAATTCAACATTTAATAAACATGTAAAATTTTGTAATTTTAAAAATTTCTACTTTAAACCACAGATTTAATATTTTTTTAAAGAAAAATTTAGTCCTCTCTGATTTTAAACACATGCTAATATCAACAATTTAATAAATGATCGGATGTTTTTTTATCTTTTCATGAAATAATACATAAAATTGATTTTAGTTTTTATTATAAATGAAAAAAATGCATGTAAATATTCATGTCTGCTATCTTTACATGAAATAATGCATAAGTAGATATTTTGTGTATTCATTTTAATGCTTTTTAGATTTAATGTGTGAATATCTTTACCTTCGATTTTGAAGGTCTTTTCACACTGTTTGCCGAGAACTTCCTGGTTTATGAGGTCTGGCTATTAAATAATGAGACTGCGCACCTAGAGAGGTGGGGGACAAACGAGTAGTGCGTTGGGTATCAGGAAATCTTCTCTATTCATGTGCCAAAACATGTTTTCGTCACTATTATAGTATTTGTGCAGTAGCGGTTTGAAACAAACGTGTTTTTTTCTTGTGACGAAAAACAGGAGCAACGTATCAATCTCAAATTTCTCGTTAAGTTGAAAAAAACTCCCAACTGAGTGCTATAAATTGTTGCAAGAGGCCTATGGGTACAATTCTCTATCTCGTGCGTGTGTTTTTGAGTGGTGTAAGTGCTTCAGTGAGGGCCGAGAGAGCACTGAAGATGACCAGCGCCCAAGTCGCCTTGTCACTGTTTCAACTCCGGAAACAGTGACCAAAATCAACCAAATTAAGCGTGCAGATCGTCGAATGAGCATCCGGATGATTGCCGAGGCTGTAAACGCCGATAAAGAAACGGTTAGAAAAATTTTACAAGAGGAATTACACATGACAAAAGTCTGTGCGAAGTTGGTGCCAAAAAACCTGACTCCTGACCAAAAGCTCTTGCATCAACAGGTCTGCTCAGATTTCCTTGAAAGGTTAGAAGAGATTCCGGACTGATAAAAAACATTATTACTTGCGACGAAACGTGGATTTTTCAATCCGATGTTGAAACAAAGCGGCAATCGATGCATTGGAAGACGCCTGAATCGCCCAGAATCAAAAAAGCAAGAATGTCCAAATCAAAATTCAAGGCAATGTTGATCGTTTTTTTTTTACATTAACAGTATCGTGATGACTGAATGGGTTCCAGAGGGTCAGACTGTTAACCAGACTTACTCTTTGTCAGTTTTGGTAACACTGTGAGAACGAGTTCCTAAGAAACGGCACGAGTTGTGGAAGAACAACTCGTGGATTTTGCACCAGAACAACACACCTGCCCATAACGCACTATCTGTGAAGCGGTATTTGACTGATAAACGCACCGCAGTGCTCGAACACGCGCCGTACTCGCCAGATTTGGCACCGTGCGACTTTTTTCGTTTCCGAAGATAAAATTTGCTTTGAAAGGGACCCGATTTGAGTTGATAAAAGCGGCAAAGCAAGAAACGACAGATCTCCTAAAGACCCTCACCAAAGAAGACTTCCAGCACTGCTTAGATCAATGGAAAAAACATATGGAAAGGTGTGTGGCGAGGGGAGGGGAGTATATTGAAGGGGAGCATTCGAATCTAAAATAATTTTTATAATAAAACCCTTTTTCGTAACCAGTCTCGTTATTTAAAATAGCCAGACCTCGTAATTGTCATATCGCATGGTTAAGCGCCGAAAAGACTATGGTTTCTGTCCTCCCTCAAAAGTGAATTTTTATGATTTTTTAATAATAATAAATACTCAAAATTTTATTTGCACATGTAATAACACCCCCCAAAAAATTTAATAGGTAAAATCATTTATTTCGCCCCGATACAGGTTTTTTTTTTGTTTTTTTACAAAACAGTGATACTTTGCCTATTTTATGATTTCTTCTAAAATCATTGAATATCGATGCGTTTAAATGAAAATTATTTTTAAAAAGTTCATACTTCGATCTTATAGAATCAGTGAACTAAAAAATAAAATGCCAAAAACTTTTTCTTTGCAAAGCAATGATACTTTACATATTTTATGATTTTTTCTAAAACCACCGTTGAATGAAATGAACAGACTGAGAAACCTATCCAGCGATAACTAAAAAGTAAAATATAAATTAAAAGTAAAAAAACTTTTTTAAAAAACAAGCTTTTATTTAAACGCGCTAAAAAGAATAAAATAAACTTTTCATTTAAAACTTATTTTACTATCAACTTATAACGTCATTACACAATTTATATGATATAAAAACTCGTCGGGAGATTTACCTGTGTAGATAAACAAGTAAATTAAATAATTTGATCTGATTGATTTTAATTTGTAAAAATTTCAAACTAAGTAAATATGAGTACTTTAATCTCGCGACGAGTTTTTATATCATACTAGCTAAAATGCCCGTTCTTCACAGGGGTTAAGTTTTAAAAACATAAATTCATCTATTCTAGCAATTATAATATTTTTAGTGAGGATAAACCCTGTATGAAAAAAGTAGTAAAACCAAAAATTAAAAATATTTTTTTCAAATGAATGTTCTCACTGTAAATAATTTTAAACAAATTGCAATTTTGCCTCAAAGTAAATAATAATTTAACAAAAACAAATATTTCAATGTAAGAGAGAAAATTAGCAAGTTGAAGAGTAAATAGATATGAATGAATGCAAATATAAATAAAAGTTATTAAAGAAAAAGTGATAGCAGTTGTAAGTTTCTGCTATGGGAACTATGGGTGAAATAACCTGCAATAGATGAACCGAAAGAAAAAATTAATGATGATAAACTGATTCATTAAATGCTATCATAAATAAAAAATATTAGGAAGCCTTCAACTGAAAAAAAAATTAAATTAGCATTGCACCCATACCTCATATAATACTATCTAACATCTCTGCAATACATCTAATATAGAGTATTAGATGTAATTCAATACTAAAAAAATTTTAATTAGTATGAACTAAAATTAAATCTACCTAAAACTGGTCCCCGTCGAAATAGTCCAGAACCAACAACAGTACTAAATGAAACAAATAATAAACCATATTGTTAAAAAGCACATTCTTAAAACAATACTTTTTTGCAATATTTCTATTAAAAATTATAATTTGATTGCAAAGAGCAAAAGAATGAATGCATACAATGATAAATAACTATAGTAATAATTAAAATATATATATCGTGTATATGGACAGTATGATAACTTAAAATATGCATATGATTTCCATGAAACTACACTAGGAACAGATTATCAGAAGCAACGTAAAATCATTTCAACACTGAATTTTAAAGAAACCCAGAGGGAAATATGAGAAAATCTTTTCAAGGTGCATCCTTTTTCTGTGCAAACATTTTTGCGACCACACCTGATACAGTCTTCTGATTTGCAAGATTTGCCAGAAGCAAAGTTAAGCCATGACGAAAAATCTGGTCAAAATGGAATTCCAAAGAAAATATGAGAATATTATTTCAAGGTCACCTTATCATAGCTTCAACAAATAGCTTTTTGTTAAATTTATGACTTTTTCTCATTTAAAACAAAGATGAATTCTTATCGGTCATAAGGACCATAAGGCAAAAAACAGCGACATCCAAAAATTAAACATGGTACATACTGGTTCCTCATAAATTTGAAGCATTATCTTCACAATATTACCAACATGTTAAGAGCAATTAGTTTGAATTCAGTGTCATTTTTTTTCTGTTATATTTTAGGCAATATTCTCTACATTGAACAAAACATTGAATATGCTGATGAAGGAATTAATATTAGGAAGGATGAATATTTATCTTCAACAACAGAAAATGGCATAGATATGTAAAACATACATCATTTTTATGTAAAAAATGTATACAATGCATGTGTATATATACAATCTGCATATGAACAGATTTGTTAGAAGGAAAATTACTTTGATGAGCATTTAATCGCATCCATAGTTTCTGTGTTCATCCATAATTTTTTCGGATGTTTTTTTTTGTGAAGAAATGGACATGACAAAAAAAAAAATATTTCTGGTGAAAAGTGAAGGTGTAGCTTCATTTGATTGTAAAAAAAAAAAAAAAAAAAAAAAACTTTGATATTTGTGTCATGAATAGCCAATCAAGATCAAAGACTGTTTACAAAAGGCCTCACAAATTATTATTCGGCTGAAAAATAGACTTTTCGAGTCTTTGTATCACATAATTACTGTACCAACAATGATACACAAGAAAAGGATAGTTCAGAAAAAATAAAACTGTGACACTGAAATAGGAATTATAACCTCAATTTAAATTAAAACGTTATCTAAAACAGAAAAAGTAAGCCTTAATTTTGATAAAATTGCTATAAAGTTTTGAACAACAAAAAAACACATCAGAAAATCTTAAATATTTAAAATTGAAATAAAAGAAACAAATAAATATAAAAGTAACCTTACATATAGTATAGAAATTATAATATTAATTCAAACGAAAAGCTACTTTAAATAAATAAAGATTTGATGAAACTACCATAAGCAAAATCTTATACGTGAATAGAAATTCTAACTTAAAATCACAATATTGAGACAATCTGTTAATCTCAATTAGTTTGAATTGAGTGTCGATTTCTTCAGTTGCATTTTTCTACTTTTTTTGTTACAATGTAAAAATATGGAATCTGCCAATAAAGGAAAATGGTACTTATGTATTGGCGTCATTGCAGCAAAATTTGCACCAGAATATCAAAATAACAGATTCTTTTGCGTCTTATATGGGAAAGAAATCAAATTTTGGTGAAAAAAGAGCCACTTTGACTGTGGTGACTCTAATACATTAGTTATCAGGAAAAACAGTACCCTTTTTTAACAGAAGGAAATGTAGGAACTTAAGATTTTATTGACCAATGCCACTGTTCAAAATTACTCGCCAAGTTGGCAACGCTGATTTCACATGTATTGTACGCGTTAAATTGGCAACCATGTGTTTTGTTTCATGTAATGTCTCTAATAGGTTGCGATAATATGTAAGAACTGAAATATCATAGGAAGATTTTTTGGTACTTATGTATTATTGCAACACAATTGCCAACTCTATTAATAACTCGTCAAGTTGACAACAGCAATTATTTCCTAGGTGTTGTCCGCACTGAATTGACAACCATTTGCTTTTTTTCATATAATGCCATCATAGGTTGCGATAATGCATAAATACTTATTTTTTTGACCAAATGGTCATGCTGACTTAGTTTCATGCTATACATAGCTTAAGTATAACCGCAAATTGATAGCATCACTAATTTCAGTTTAACAAAAAAAAAAACCTCATATATAAATAAAAATTTATATTTGCCTTTGTATTCTTACATATTAGCATCACCACAACCAAATTGGTACAAAGCAAATCACGCTATATCCACCAAAATCTGACTAATTTTTTTAAGACTGTATTCTGATTGGAAGATTTATAGTCTTCCAGCTAAACCTGTTATATATTCTTTCAATAACTAAATTTGTTTAATATACATTGTTTTGCTTATATTTTGTATGATTATTCCAAACCATTTCAGAGTTTAGATTTAATTCTGTCATTTCTTTTAAACTTAAAAATTTTTGATTTATTTTGTATGTAGTCAATTGTATTCATATTGTAATACCTATTTTGGTTTTAGGCTGTGTCAGGTTTATTATTCTATTTTCATTTTGACCTTTATATGTATACATTTGATTCTTCTGTAGTGTTTTTGATTTTAGATTTAATATAGTCATTTCTTTCCCAGCTTAAGATTTTCTGATGACTTAAATCACAGAAAGTCTTAAACATGAAAAATTGAAACAGAAAGAAAATAAGCATAAATATATATGAAGCAACCTTACATATAGTAAAAATTATGACATTAATTGAACCCAAGAAGCAACCTCAAATATAAAAATCAAGGTCTAATTTTGACGAAAATACCTTAAACAGCTCAGAATAAAAATAAAATATGTCAGAAAATGTCATATGTAAATAAAAATTCATATTAGCCTTCGTGTTCTTACGTATTAGCATCACCACAGCCAAACTGGAACTAAGCAAATCACACTATATCCCAACAAAATCCGACTGATTTTTTTTTCATATAAAAACACGTAAGAATCTGTTGTTTTGATATCAAGGAGCGATTAGCATGTCGCCAATTTGGCTGTGATGACCCTTACATTTAAGTATCATAAATTCAAACTCAAATCATGATATTGACAATCTGATATCCAATTAGTTTGAATGGAGAGTCATTTTTTATGGTACTTACATATTATTGCAACCTATTGGCAACATTACATGAAATTAAGCATATGGTTGCAATTTGGTGAGTCATTTATTAAGTTGGCAATTTTTGCAACAATACATAAGTACCAAAAAAGATTATTGCCTTTTTACCTTTATTGGCAAATTCCATGTTTCGTCGATGTTTCAAAATAGTACCAGAATCTAGCTTACAACAAAAAGAAAAGGTACTAACGTATTATTGCAACAATTGCCAATTGCAATAATATGTGCATATGTGAGACACTAAAATAGAAAATACAGCATTAATTTTAATTAAAAAGTTATCGAAAACAAAAGAAAATTAAGCCTTAATTTTGCCAGAAAATATTAAAACATAAAAAAATTTAAAGATTAATAAAAGAAAAACGTAAATATATATAAAGTAATCTAGCATATTGTAGAAATAACATTAATTCAAACCGAAAAGCAACCTTAAATACAAAAGCAAAGGTCTGATTTTGATGGGAAGTAGGCAAGATGTACCGCTAAAGTGTACTGATATTTAGGCGATGATTTAGTTAACAGCTTTTCTTACTTTGTGTGGGGCCGACTACCTTTTTTTGTTGTGATATGAACGTGAAATGAATTGTAGCCCAAGCACAACCTTAGATTGATAATACCACCAACATTCAGGTTAGCAAGAATAAGTAAAAGGAAACGTGCAAACCCAAGGTCCTTGCAACTGTTTTTTACCAAAATATGAACAAATGTTTTTGCATTATTGACTCTAAAAATAACATAAAATTAATAAACAACATGGAGAAGCAAAAAATTTTTAGATACAGCAAAAAGGTTTGAAGAGTGTAATCAGGCTTTTTTTGATAATCATAGTAGAGCTAACATTAATCTGGAGCATAAAATTAAATAGAACATTTTATGGAAAGTAAATATCTTTAAAAGTGGTCACAACAGTAAAAATAGTAGCTTTAGGCCAGCGTGCATTATTACAAATCTCAAAAGTTGATAAGAAAAAATTATACACAGATACATGAATTTAATACATTGGCGAAACTTTAGTATTGTTCACTAACTTGGCGGGCTAACAATCCATCTGATGTTTGATATTCTGTCACAAAATTTTCGGAGCCAAAAGTTAAGCGAAAAACGAAATCACCTCACCTGGAATATCTGTACACTTTAACGGTACATATTGCCCCCCTCTTTTTTTAAAGTACGGAAAAGGATAAAATACGTTATTAATCAAATACGATTCACATTTTAAGACATTGAAAATCTACTGTAGTGTTGCCAATCGGAAAAATGAAATTTAGAAAAAACATTTTTTGACAACGATTTTTTCGAAAAACAAATGTAATTCCTCCCCAAAGAGTTGAAAAAACGAATAAATACAACCATAAATAAATATATTTACAATAAAATGTGCTAAAATCTCCCCTCCAAAACTGCTCAAAGTATTAATTTTCGCAATGTTAAGACTTGACAGAGCTGATGACTTCATATCTCCGTTTAGCTGAAAAATCGCATAAGAATTGAATTTTAAAAAAATCTAAAGCAAATTTCGAAAAAAAACTCTTCGAGGTTAATAGCATTACGACCTATAGCTTCTACATGCCAAGTTTCATACATCTGGGTTGCTTAATTTGGCCGGAATAGCTGAAACACACAAACTCTTTCTTTTATATATTAGTATATATAAATTGTGTAATATGACATTATAAGTTGATAGTAAAATAAGTTTTAAATGAAAAGTTTATTTTATTCTTTTTAGCGCGTTTAAATAAAAGCTTGTTTTTAAAGTTTTTTACTTTTAATTTATTACCTATTCACATGTTTAAGCGTTTGAGTGCGGCGAAACACTATCTAGCATTGCTTGTCGCATGCCAAACACGCGAAGTGCGATTATCCTTCTCTTGTTTTGTACCAAAAATGCGGAGACACGCGATCACATTGCTGTTGGTTAGTATAGTTTTTCCATCAATTGATAGCAGTTGTATTCCTATTAATTGGCAGTTTTTATTAATTTCAATAAATTGCGGTTTTTAATATTACAAATTAAAATAAAACTGAGTGGTAGGCAGTAATGTATTAAAGCCATGGATTGTGGTACAGTAAAAAAAAAATGAGTCATTGTAAAAGATAGATAAAGTTTTGACTTTAATTTTTTTTCAAATTATTTTCAAATGTACAAGGACAAGACTTTATTTTTACAAAAAAATTATATTAATATAATTGTCTCATTTTTTCATCTACGGCTGTAGCTCGTTTCTGCTTACCGCTGTCTTATTTATTTGTGGTAAAATCTTTTCATTGTTTTATAAGAATTAGGAATTGTTTTCATATTTTTTAACAAGGTGCTGTACTGATTATTACAAAAAACTCCTTGTCAAGTTCTGATTCATCTGAAAGTGACTATGATATGAGAAGTGATAATGAAGAGCGTGGTAATGACTGTGAGAGTAAAAGTGGAGGTGACATCATTATCCCTTGTATAAGATTATGAGTTATTAGTGATAGCAGTGATGATGAAGTAACAGCAAACGCCTCCGATGACGATTTTATCTTTGAATTTTTACCCGTGGACACAATGTTTTCGACTGAATCAAATAGTTTTTCTGAATTATCTGGTCCAAAACATGTCCCCCCCCCCCCGCATCTGATGGAAAATCAGTTGAATATTTCAATGATTTTTTTTTCTTTCCAATTTCGCTCTTTACTACAATGGTGATAGAAACAAACCGGTACGCTGAGCAGTTTTTGGATTCTAAAAGAACATTGAAACAACACTAAGGCGCGAAATTTTGGGTACCAGTAACTACTGCAGAAATAAAAGCAATTTTTGCTGTTCCATTAGAAATGGGCATTACAAAACGACCATCAATTAACTCCTATTGGAGTTTAAGGCTTGCGAAACATTTGGCAAAAATGTTTACTAGGATAGGTTTCAATTGATTTTCCAGTTTTTCCATCTGGTAGACAATAACAGTTTAGCACCATCAGGACTCTCAGATTACGATCTGTGCTGTAATTTAAACTTCTTAGTGGTTTACGCGAATAAAATTTTTCATTAACTATATACGCCACATCATCAGTTGCGAAAAGACGAACCTTTTTAGTTTGTACTCATTGTCACTATTTTATAAAAAGCAGTATCTTCCTAACAAAAAAACATCTTAAAAGGGGAATCAAGTTCTGGATGATTTGCAATTTTATTTCAAATTATTGTTTAGGATTTTTTTTTATCAAGATGCTAAATCTAGCTATGATAAAATAAAAAGGAATAGTCTCAATTATGCTGTGTTTTAGAAATTGTTAACACTAGGAAATCATTTGAATAAAGGACACCATTTATCCATAAACAATTTTTTCACTAGCATTCACCTTGCAAAAGCATTGTTACAGAAACACATATCTAACTGGCATTATTCGGCGAAACAGAAATCAAATTCCAAATAAGGCAAAATTTGCACAGGTTGGTCATCCAAAATATTTCAAAAGTAACAAATATGAGCTTTTTCCGAGAGAAAAAAAATATCCCGTCTTATTGATCTCTTCCAACTGGACAACAGGATATGCAACCTTCAAAAAGAAAGGAAATGCACAATATGTAAAAGAGAAATCAATTATAATTCACAATTATAACAGGTTTATGAATGGAGTTGAAGAATCCGACAAAATGTTAAATACATATCTCGATAAAAGACGAACTCTCAACTACGGGAAGAAAGTTGTTTCAGTTTATATATTAATTATGCATCTCATTTAAAGATATTTATTAATGTAAAAATAAGTAACATGAAATATCTATAACTATTCTTTTAACCTAAGTAAAAAGATTAAATTTGTACATGTATTTTAAGAATATTTCTTAAAATAAGAAATAGACACAAAGTAAGTATTGCTGCAATCTAGTGAAATAAAAAATTAAAATTTTAATGCAAACTTTGTCCCTGCAGAGCTCTACTTAATATCAGGCTTTCTATTTGATACAGGATTCTGAATGTTCATTTGCTAAACAACTTCTTTGTGGACTTAAAATATATTTCATATCAAAACAAAATTTGTTAATATATAAATGTAGAACCAAAAGCGGAAAGAAGAGAACATGCAATTTTCTACAAGAAAATTGCTTCGGCAGTACATCAGTTTAAAATAACTGTCGATTAATCCTTATCTTTTCCTAATTCCTTAAGTTTTGCTTTCAACAACTCTGAAAATTTTTGTTTACGATGCAGCAATGAGTGGTGTTTCATTAGCAAATGTTGTTTTACTTGGAATTAAATATTTAACGCTAAGAGAGAATGAGCTGCCTTTAAACAGAGGGTGTCTATTGCTTTACATAAATCACAAACTAATCGCTAGCAGATTCATCAAAATCGTCTTATGGGAAAGTAAGACATAACCTTTATGCGTGAGGCATAGAAAGAAATTTAAATTTGATCCTGTAACTCCGCATGCCAAGGTTGCTCTACAACTTTGTAAATCATTTTCTCTACTATCTAGTTCCGTTTCCAAAATAGGAATGCTAACTCTATGCAGTTTACTACCAGGTTACATTGTAGGAGCTAGGGATTGCAATACCGGTATTCACAAGTTTAAATTTTGGTATTTACTAGAAAATTGTTAAAATTGTTTCTTATATGTTCAGGGATCGCCACCATAGCAAAATATTATACGTCTTTGTGTTTATGTTATAGTGTTAATTATTGCACCATGATTAAAATATATTATAAATGAAATAGTTTTACGCCCATTTCAGAAAGTGAAGACTTAAAACATCTTTATTCCGCTCATTCCGTTGTTCTTATTTTTATTTTTCCTAGCTGGTTCTACAGTTCTAAGGCAACTAATTAAATCCAACATCTGATTTTTCATTTTTAGATACAACGGGTTAAAAGACTATTAATCTGAACTCTAAAATGCAGACATAAATTATTTCTCTGACAAAAAGATCTAAATACGCTACTTCTAAGTTCTCGTTGAAAGAGGAATAACATATCCAAGCTTATCTGCCTTCCTTCATTCATCAACACCTGTTACTAAAATGTCTCCCTAACGGGCAAAATTAATTAGACTGAATACAAATTTGCATCGTACAATCAAGAGATATTATAAAATATCTGAATCATCCGAGGCCCAAACTCTCTCATTACAGCTCAGAGCGATACTGCACTTGCACAGGATTCGTTGTCGGATATTTGATTATGAGAAACCAAGGTTGTACTAGTGAAGAAAATGTGCAATATTTCGATATTTTCTAAATTGGTGAGTTTGTTATACACATTCTATCGTACTTTAGGGTTCAAAACGTTTTCAGATTCATTATGTATATATATAATAACCCATAAGAATAACTTTGAAGAACATAAAAAAAAATCAGTTGTTAAGACTTCGGTTTAGTTTAATTGTTGATATGAAAAGAATATGAAGGCATAATATAAAAAATGTTTTAGAATTAAGAAGAAAAGAGACTTACTAAATTAAATTTGATCAAGTTTATAGTAAATTTTCTTTAAATTTTTTACCCACAAACCAATTCACATTCAGAAGAACTCGGTACAATTATTGAAGATAATGATGACACTAATGTCAATAGTAAAAAGGATCTGCCTCTTGAACAAAAATTAGAATTAGCGATAACTAAAAATTTCAAAAACAATACAGTACAGAAATCAGCTATATCCAAAACCATCCGATGAGAAGATGATTTGAAGATGAGGGATTTTTTGGTAAATACTTGGAAAAATTATATTGCGCATTGCCAACAGTACCACTAACTAGCGTAGATGCCGAAAGAGCGTTTTCGACAGCTGGTAATTTTTGCACAGAATTATGTTCCAGGCTTAATGACAGTACAATTGATGCATTATGTTTCTTAAGAGCACTTTTCAAACATTTATCTTTTAAAACATTAAGAACATTTCAAAAATTTGTAATAGTACCACAGACTGAATAGATATTTGCACTTTTTTGTGATTTAAATAAATAAGATGTTCCTTTATTTATTTTATGTGATTCTTTATGTACTATTTTAATTTTTAAGTTGCAAAATATTTCTTGTGATATTTACACCCTCTAATAAAACTAGCTAGTAAAACAAAGAAAAACCTTTGTTTTCTGTCTTTTTCTAAAAATTCTAATACCGGTATCAAAACCGGTATTCTGGTATTAAGTTCTAAGAAATATCGAATACCGGTATTTAAGTTTTGGTCTGATATTGGGGGAGGGGGGGGGGCAATCCCTAGTAGCAGCTGTTCCAAAGTTAAGAGGGTGGCAAGGAACCTTAGTGAGTATATTGTATTATGTCATAGATGAGTTATATTTGACACGATATATATTTTAAGCAGAGTTCACATTTGCTTTTGGAAAAAGCCGTGAATGATGAAAAAGAACATAGCGCAATAAAAAGGGCACAATTTGTATAATTTTAAGATTTTTTTTCTCAGTACTTTTTAATGATGCATTAATAAATTGTTTTTATAAGTATTAATTAAATAAATTTATAATATTTTTTAAAAAAATAAAGTATTTTGAATAAAATACTACCAATCAAGTTCAAATTTCAAATCAAACAAATAAATGTATGTTATCTGAATATTGTTATTTGAGTGATGTAATTAATTACAAGATCCATTGCGAAACTCTAGACCAACATCAATTCCTACAACCAGGCATTTAAGCTGAGCGTATATTGCTGAAAATGTAGTCAGGTGAAGTAGAATATGCTTGGAAGTTCAAGATGGAATGCCTTCTTTAAATTTACCTGATTTAAACCAGAATGCAGTGAAACTCTTTATAATATTAAAAGAAAAATCTATTTCTCCTGGTCTCTTAGAAATTGAGGTAAGCTGTATCAGACTTTGAAGAATTGTCCAGTGGCTGAAACAAGGTACATATGTCTTTTATTACAATGTGACTACCACATGGAAATGATTTGTTCGGTCTTTCAAAGAACTTGAGCTGGAATGGGGAATGGTAACTTTTGCTATTGTAGCCTAATCTTTGGGGAAAATCTTCAATTATCTCTTTTTCTAAATTTATTTGCTGTACTGGCGTAAACCCCAACAATCATTAGCATTTATTTAATTTTTAGTGTGCTATGATAAAGAGAAACATTTCAAAGTATTAAGTAATTATTTTCTATAATTTTGCATTGGCTGCATTCGACACTGACTAATAGTGATTAAAATTGAGCTATTTGTGAAAATTGCCCGATCACATACAAATGGCTTACTTCATCGTTTTTCATAAAAAATAAAAAAATGTAGTAAGTATTTTTCCATGAAATAGCATTGCCTATAAAATTTTAAATCGAAAGTCAAAAATTACACGAGTGTAAACTAATATTAAGTATTAAATTTTGGAATTTGTGAGAAAAAGCTTCAAATTTGCGACTGCGATGACTGGTTTTAGAACACGTCAGTTAGTGAAGTTTTTAAAAAAAATTTTTTTTTCATTCTGTTAGGTATTTTATTATATTTCTAGTTATAATATCTATATTTTAGCTTAACTCTTTTTTTAAAAATTTTTTATCTATAAATACTTATAAATTAATTTTAATTGTTCGCACTCGTGAAATGTGTTCTTTATGAGAGCATTTCTAAAAAGTAGCTGAAAGTAATCTTTCTATGAAATGTGTAATTAATAGCTTAGATATCCTGTGTATTTATAAAGAAAATATGCTCAAGATCTGCAGCAAGCATAAAAGAAATGTGCATTGAACGGGTACATAGATTGTGACTAAGCGGAATTATCTCTGCCATAAAAGTTGCGTAATATTGTTGGTTCTTTAATTTTCCATTTATATAATTGTATTTTTTTCATGTAATTTTGATTGAATTATTTTAAAAAGTTAATAATGATAAACTGTCTGTAGTTTTATTTAAAAAATGCATGTTTTTTTAATGAATGAACTATAGTTTTGGGAATTTAAAATCAAACCTTTATTAATTTCTTGATATTTCTTTGCAAAATAAAACTTCTATATTTTTTGCAATCAAATGTTGATTTCAGTGATATAGATTTTCAGCGGGGTTGTTGAAAGTAACGACGTTACTCTGGTTGGATTGTTGTTCACATATTTCGTTGTCGCTGTTAAGATGTGAATAACATTAAAGAGCATCAAAAATATGAATATTCATTTTAGGGCACGCCTTAAACTAAGAAGTTTCTTTGTTGTAAGAAGAATTGAATAATTGTTCATTAACATTTTTTCTAAGCCGCATGGGAGCTATTGGCATTGGATTGCATAGTTTTGAACTAAATTCAAGTGATGGCACCCCATTCTCTAATCTTCCACGCTAACGTGAGGACTTTGAGCATTTTTTCCCTAATGGGACTGCATTTTAGCAGAATAGCCTTTGCAGACACTAGTTCCGAAATGTAAGAGCCATTTTATGGTGACATCATCTAATAGCGGCCCTCGCTACCAATTTTGGACGTCTTAAAAGACGTTATATGTATCATCTCGTCTACACGGGGATCTTTAATCACAGTAGGACTCGTTTCCATGATTTGTCGAGTTCGCGACCATGATTACTCGGCTACCGCGCCTACATTTCATCCTGAAATACACTCATGTCCATCAATTAAGATAATGAAGTTCAGGCAAAGAAAGAGACAGAAGCAAAACAAAATTGACTTATTTGTAATGTCTATTTATTAAACAAAAGGTAAAGAGCAAAAAAGATGCTATATGTTTGACATAATTAATAAAAATTGCAATTTTTACTCCCTGGAGCAAATTTAAAAAAAGAACCTCTTTACAAAATACAGTATAACAGGGTTAGTATGATGGTTAATACGGAGTATGTCTCCCGGACGATGCAATACAGGCTTTACTACGCCTACGCAAGCTGAATATCAAATTATCAATCTGATCTTGGGGAATATTACACCATTCATCAAGCAATGCCCTCCAAAGTTCCGGTATACAGGTGGGAGTTGGTTGACGGGCTACAATTCGTTGGACAAGCATATCGCACACATGCTCTATTGGATTCAAGTCCGGTGAGTGTGCTGGCCAATCCATACGGGTGATATCCTCCGGTTGAAGGCATTCGTCTACAATGTTTGCACAGTGAGGACGGGCGTTGTAATCTATAAACAGAAATTCAGCACCCGTGGCGCCCCGAAACAAACGTACATGTTGTTCCAGAATGACATCCCGATAGATGTGGCCTGTCATCGTTACACTCTGAACATGCAGGTCAGTTGTGGAACCAAGAATAATTCCTCCCCAAACGAGCCATCCTGCACCACCGTAACGGTGTCGTTCAATGGTGTTCTCTTGGCGGTAACGGGTACCTGGCGCTTTCCATATGAAAGTCCGGTGAGAATCAGACTGCAAACTAAACCTGGACTCGTCGGAAAACATCACACAAGACCACTGTTGCTCTGTGCACAATGCATGCTCCCTACTCCAGGTTAATCGCAGGCAACAGTGAGTTGCGGTAAGGGGAACACATCTGACAGGCCTACGAGCATATAGACCAATGTGTCCTAAGCGTCTGTACACGGTCTGCCTTGAAACTGTTGTACCGGTAGCTGAAGAGAGCTGACGAGACAGGTCTGATTCTGTGCTCCGTTTGTTTCTTTTGGCAGTAACTGCCAAATACCAGTCCTCATTCGGCGTTGTAACTCAGGGGCGACTTGTGCTGTAACATCTACTCACATTACCATCATCTTGGAATCGTTGCCAAAGCCTGGAGATGACACTCTGGGCGATTCCAAGTTCCTCGGATACTTCTAGCTGGGTACGTCCACATTCCAGTCGTCCGATAATTCTACCATGTATAAAATCATCCAAATGCTTCCTTTGTGTCATAACTATGCGGTTATTGCACTGAAAGGCTTTTAAAGCGCTTGTGAACAATTTTACTTCTTTGCCACCATTCCTTATATACCCCTCTCTTACACTCTGGTCATTGTGACATACTATCCGCGCCATCTGGTGGTTTCCTGTAATTTGGATATTCTTCTTCAAGATGTGTATGAAAATTCTGCAGGTGAAATTTTTATTTTAGAGTTCAATTTCTGTGTGATTCTGAATTATCCTTAATTTATGGACATGAGTGTATTACCAATGATACATTGCTACTGAATTTGTGATAGACAATGTTATGCAAATTATGTTGCATTGCACCTTATTTATAAACACGCGAGAGTGCTGTAGTAACCGCATAAATAACTAATACTGCAGTTGTTAATCAGTCTTTAAAACCATCAGTCAGTATGGATAAAACCATTTATTTAGACGCATTTGACTGCTTGATCGCAGATAAATGGCAGACTCTTGAAGTATCGTCAAAGAACTATTGTTTTAAAAGTTAGTTTTATAGTTAGTTTTAACTATTTTTTAAAAGTTAGTTTTTAGATGATAAAGAAAGAAACTTATTAAACTGCAAAGGGGAATTAACTTTAAACGAGCCTGTTGTGAGAAGGCTTAACGTATTATACGTAGCCATCAAAACCAATCATTAGTTATATTATTAACCAGCTAAATCAGGTCGCCAGTTGCAGGATCAGAAACGGTCTATTCACCTTGCGGCTTCAGGAGGCCCGTGGACCCGTGAGACTAACCATTACTCAATGCCTTTCTTGGGGGTGCACATCTTGACAGGGCAAGAGAATACAGAGGATGGATTCTATAGAAATGAGTTGTATGGAGTGATGATTCTTGATTTTGATTACTTCTCGACGAGGGGAAACTGAGAATATGGCCCTAGGATCATGAAATCATTGATCCTGCATATCAGGTTGCTACTGTGCATGTTCATGCCAGGTCAGCTCAAGGCGTTTTCTCTGTGCTGTTTTTGGAATCTTAGGTACTTGTAACAACCTTCTTCAAAATGTAACTCATATGAAGAGTTGCTGGGCGATCACTTCTATCTATTTATATTGTACTCTCTTTCATTTAGAAACTGAGCATTCCAGTAGACTGCTGCGCCTCTGAAGGGTCTCGGTTAGTTACTACCTGGCTGAATGATCATTCTGCTGACTTCTTTGTCATGAATTGGCCACGAAGAGAAGCCCAGACTTTAATCCTAGGGAGAACCTTGGAGAGATTTTGGAGAACGGCGTGAACGTCACACATCGTATCCGTATAGAGCCGGTATGGGCATTAAGTCGATCGCGATCGACCAGTGAACCGCTAAGTCATTTGGGGGTGGATGCCAGTTAGATTTTAGAATTGTCTTTTCACAATCGATGCGACTGTGTTTGCTTAAGCAAATGATTCAGTAAATGTCTAGACGACGCATTGGAAGCAGACGATGACTCTTAGCGCGTTTACTGCTACTGTAGGGGAAAACCCCCAACTCCCCGACTGAAAGGGAGAAGAAATGCTGATGTTCAGCTCTTCCCGCGCTCTCACAGGATTAGATTCTTGTGTTGACTTCATGTTCCGCGGACTCGGTAGTGAACAAATTAAGTTCATACATCGGTTTCAGATTCATCGATTCACGTATCTTCTCTGCTCACTGCATTGAATACCTCCACGGTCTAGCAGTTGCTCATAGTTGTTCAAGCATTCAACTTGACAATCTTGTGTTACTTGAGTTATTGTACTAAAAATAGTATTGTCATATTTTTTTAATAGAGGGGTACAATGTTGAAAACAAGTTTTAAAAAGAGAAAGCTTGCAATTTTAATACAGAATGGCCACATCTACGTCACTGGGTGGACCGCCAATACCTTAGAAACATTAGAAGTAGCCCGTACCCTGGAAAAGTCTGCCCACTCCTGGTATAGAGCATGCCTAGGACATTCTGCGTAGGGCACTTGACAGTCTATACTCCCCTCCGAGAACCATCCAAGACCTGAAAACAGAGTTGCTGAACGCGTGAGATTAATTGTCACGAGAACTCTTAAGGGGGGAGAGGAGATCATACCCCTTTTTACTTATTAACTTTTTTTTTGTTCTGCAACTGCTGTTTCACACCTTCAGACTCCGATAAGTGTTACGCATGATCATACGTAGATAATTTAACTGTTGAATGATTTTTTTTGTATTAGATCAGCCCTATGTACATACCAAATTTTATTAAATTCTGTCTAGTAGTTCTAGAGATAATAGACAAAATCTAAAAATTCCCTTAATTTTAAACACCAGTATATTAGTATTCGTTTAAAAACAGTATGAACATTTTCAATTATTAGAGGTTATATTAATTCTGTAATTTATGTCACGCTGTCATGCAAATCTTTATACATATGAACATATAAACGAATGTTTTAGAAAAATATTTCAGTAATAACTGTTGGTGTTATAATTTTTCCCCCCTTTTTTCAGATGGGAATCCGTATGAGGTCATACGGGGCATGTGGGAAGGTGCTTATGTGTCTCATTTTATTCGAATTTTCCAAAAGAAATTCGGTTTCAGTTGCTTAACAACACAGGTAAGATTAAATTTGTTCATATGTCTTTGTGCTTTTAAAAGAACTAAATAATAATTTTTGCTAGTAGAATTCATGTTATGTTTTAAAAATTGGCTTCGTAATCAAAATAACACCTTCCGTAGTACTTTTTGACAGTGATAGTAAGTCAGTCTGAGTAAAATTATGTACTCCCTTCCGGAATTCGTATGAGAATGGTAAGTGTGCCATTTTTCTGAAAGATGTGTTTGATGAGGATTTCAGTTGGTTATCACTATGAACAGTTCAGTTATTTCAACCCAATTTGACATTACGATAGAAGAAAAAAAAAGGTTAAATGGGGATTGTCATTTTAAAAGTGAATTTCACGCGGGATAGAGGTAAGTTGAAACGGGACTGTGAGTAAATTTCTAGATATTTCTTTCAGTACTGTTTCTGTTCAGTAACATTTGGATTTTCCAACTTTAAATAACTCATGGAAGGATTTGTTCCAATCTTTTACAGCTTATTTTTAGTGATAAATTCATTTATCTTCTATGACATAGCATTGATGTGTTTTGTAGAATGAATGAAGAGAAATACGAGGGAAGGTCAACAAGTCTTAGAAAAAGATAGAAAAACAATTTTTTTAGGTGTAATTTTTTTTACTTTTTAACATAATCTCCTTTTAGTTCTATACACTTTATTAGACGTCCCTCTAATTTTTTTAAGCCTTCAAAAAAGTATGATTGTGGAAGTTCTCTTCAAAATATGCGTATGTCTTGGAGAAAGAACTTCCCCCCTTCAAATAAGGATGGTTTTCTTTTATTTTTTCTTTCAGCCGGCTTCACAACGACACACAGTACTGTCCAGTGATTGTTTATTAATTTTCCTAATAGTCGATGAGGATAAATCCGTGTGCATCCCAAAAAACAAGCCAATTTCACCGTCTTTGCTTTCTTAGGAGCCTGTTCTCTTTTAACAATCCACTGTTGTGACTGTTCTTTCGTTTCAGGGGTGTATTGGTGTATCCATGTTTCGTCTACATTTACTAATCTCAGCAGAAATTCAGCCGGGTTACGACGCATGTACTTCTAGAGAGCCTTAGAGATGACCACACGATTGCGTTTCTTTTCAACTGAATGCAGGCCTTGCAGATGTTTTTTTCTTCTTTTCATGGCCAATTTATCATGCAAAATCGATATGAAGGTACCTTTTGACAGGCTCTTTGGCCTTAACTATTTCGCGCAATTTTTTTCTTCGATCACTTCCATGTTGTGGATTTTATCGATCATTTTGGGCTACTCACTTCTATGGGACGTCCTAAACGATGTTTGTCTCTTATTGATGTAGGACCACGTTTGAATTCATTTATGCAATTGTAAATAGTTACAAACACGGGCAGATGTGCCGTGAACTGGTTCCAACTCAGTTTTCATTTATTTTGGTGTTAATTCTTTTTTAGTAGAAATGTTTAATCACCCCTTGAAATTCACTTTTCTCCTTTTTTTTTCTTCAATTAACAAAATTGGCTGAAACTTTTACAAATATCTAGTGAGGAATGACGCTTACTAAAAACAGACAATTAGCGATGCTACGAACGCCATCACCAGATTTTCTGAGGATTTAATTGACCCTCTTGTATTTCTGATTCTATAGATAGCGTTTTTTCTCTCAGTGTAATATTTATTGGGAATCGTGTTATAATTTTGAAAATAACGCATAAATTTTAATATTTGCAAAAAAAAAAAGGGTGGGGGACTTTATTTTGTTTTAAAAAATTTGTAGATGATTAAACTGCCATTTTGTGACCATATTCCTTGTTACTGCATTTGTAATGTATTTATGATTCTGGCATTGAAACTCATCTTTTTGCGACACTTCCTCGGTCACTTTTTTATCAACCATGAATCGCTAATTGAACATTTTATGGTATAAAGCAGGGGTCAGCAACCTATGGCACGCGTGCCACATGTGGCATGCAGTACGATTCTCAGTGGCACTCTGTACTACTCTACAAATTAATCTATTTTTGAGTGGATGGGAGTTGATGAATTTGTAATGAAACTAATTTGACAAACATCTTGAGATTTGCGAACATTTACGGAAATACGAAAAAGTCTGAAAGATAACTCTAAAGATAAATTTACAGCTGTTGTTTAAATTATAGAATGTCTTTGCTGGAGAAATTTAATTGTTTGAAGAGAGAAAATTGTATGTACTCTGTTTTCCACTTTTTGTTCTACATATCAAAGTAAAAAAATCATTCCTCAAATCAATCTGATCTTGGGGAATATTACATCACTCATCAAGCAATGCCCTCCGAAGTTCCGGTAGACAGGTTGGAGTTGGTTGACGGGCTGCAATTCGTTGGACAACCATATCCCACACATGCTCTATTGGATTCAAGTCCGGTGAGTGTGCTGGCCAATCCATACGGGTGATATCCTCCGGTTGAAGGCATTCGTCTACAATGTTTGCACGGTGAGGACGGGCGTTGTCATCCATAAACAGAAATTCAGCACCCGTGGCGCCTCGAAACAAACGTACATGTTGTTCCAGAATGACATCCCGATAGATGTGGCCTGTCATCGTTACACTCTGAACATGCAGGTCAGTTGTGGAACCAAGAATAATTCCTCCCCAAACGAGCCATCCTGCACCACCGTAACGGTGTCGTTCAATGGTGTTCTCTTGGCGGTAACGGGTACCTGGCGCTCTCCATATGAAAGTCCGGTGAGAATCAGACTGCAAACTAAACCTGGACTCGTTGGAAAACATCACACAAGACCACTGTTGCTCTGTCCACAATGCATGCTCCCTACTCCAGGTTAATCGCAGGCAACAGTGAGTTGCGGTAAGGGGAACACATCTGACAGGCCTACGAGCATATAGACCAATGTGCCCTAAGCGTCTGTACACGGTCTGCCTTGAAACTGTCGTACCGGTAGCTGACGAGACAGGTCTGATTCTGTGCTCAGTCTGTTTCTTTTGGCAGTAACTGCCAAATACCGGTCCTCATTCGGCGTTGTAACTCGGGGGCGACCTGTGCTGTAACATCTACTCACATTACCATCATCTTGGAATCATTGCCAAAGCCTGGTGATGACACTCTGGGCGATTCCAAGTTCCTTGGATACTTCTAGCTGGGTACGTCCACATTCCAGTCGTCCGATAATTCTACCACGTAAAAAAGCATCCAAATGCTTCCTTTGTGTCATAACTATGCGGTTATTGCACTGAAAGGCTTTTAAAGCGCTTCTGAACAATTTTACTTCTTTGCCACCATTCCTTATATACCCCTCTCTTACACTCTGGTCATTGTGACATACTATCCGCGCCATCTGGTGGTTTCCTGTAATTTGGATATTCTTCTTCAAGATGTGTATGAAAATTCTGCAGGTGAAATTTTTATTTTAGAGTTCAACTTCTGTGATTCTGAATTATCCTTAATTTATGGACGTGAGTGTAAATAGAGATAATTAACGTAAAACTAAAATTCGAACCTTAGTATTCATTTTTTCACGTAAGAACTAACCCGAAAAGCGTTTAATGAATTTATATTAGTCTTTTGAACTGTTCCATTTTCTGACTTAATTCAAAAATAGGTTTTAATTTATATATTTGCTACTACGAGACCTTGTAATTTTTGGCTAAAACTGAAAATTTCATGTAATGAAGAGATGTCACTATAAAAGCGGTGTAAAAAGTTTTCTTATGGTTTTGTATGAAAACAATTGGGGGTTTGCAAATTATTCTCAGTTTATTACTATTCAACATCTTTTATATTTTGAGTTGTTATTAGTGGTAGGATTTTTTGTGTAGAAAAAAAGTTTTGGTATAAATAACATGATTTTTTTTCCAGGATAAAAATCATTTTATGTGTGTATCATAATTTTTTTCAAACACCAAATCCAACCTAGTGTGTTTGGAAAAAGTTTTTCCAAACAAATTGGAAAATATGAAAGCAAAGTTCTTCACCCGCTGAAATGTTGTGGAAAAACCTAATATTAGGGGGGGGGGGAAGCCTTAAGTAAAACTTTCATGAAATATATATATACATTCTTATTTTGAGCTTACATATAGAGTGCGGCATCTTTTGATAATTTTTTTCATGCATAAAATATTTTTCGTCTTGTATGTCTTAAAGTAAAGTTAGTTTATATTTCGCACATTTTAATAATAATAATAAATGCGTTGATGTGAATAAAGATCTACAAAATCTTGTGCTCATAAGAAAACATCTCCCTCCCACCGCAAAAATGTCTTGCATAGGGATGATATTTTGTTTGTTATATGTCTGTGAATTTTGTTCCATCAGTTAGCATACCAGCAAATTTTTAAATTCTGGGAAAAGAGATTATAAAATAGCTTACAGTATATTCTTGTTTCGAATAATTACCATAATTATTTACTTTAATTTTCTTTGTTATGTTTGTAGTTCATTATAAAGATCCTAACTAGCTTACCTACCTCTTTGTGCGTTGATTAATAAATAAGAGAGGCTTTTCATATTTTTACAGTATGTAATTAGGCATTGTTTCCTAAGTAAATAGTGATTGTAGAACCTTCCTCGTCCCAATTTGAGTTACATAAAATGCCGTAATGAGAGAGAGAGCCGTAATGAATGATTCTTAATTTTGCAAGTATTGCTCAATATTTTTTATTCGTGTTGAATTGTTAATGCTAATAGTAAGTCACATTTAAACAGAAGATGTTTTCTTTTACATAAAGCACACAAACTACAAGCAAGCTGATTCAGCAGAATCGTTTTATGGCAGAGAATCGAAAGTGAAAAATAACCTTTATATAAAAATGTTCGAGGGGATGAAAGGAGAGATAGAACGATGTAGCTTTATATATAGTATATATCTTATACTTTTGTGTAGAGTGGTGGCGTGCCACTGGAAATTGCTCCGCGTGCCACAGTTTGCCGACCCCTGGTATAGACCATAGGTTCTCAACGTGGGTGATAACGCCCCCTTATGGGCGTTTGAGGCTTTCAGGGGGGCGTTGAGATGGCACGGAGGGGCTTGGGCAGAAAAACCAAAAAAGACTAAAAAAACACGCTGATTATGTACTGACAAAAGTAAATTTCAATACTGTTTACCTTATGTTGATTGTATTTTAAATCATTCGTATGTATCTCTCTCTCACATGTACGAAAATTCACATATTTCGTAGTACGGGAAGTGGATGAAAAACTTAAAAGATAACATTACGTCCAGACGTACATTAAATTGAATGATATAGTACATTTTAATTTCTGTAGTGCACATGTTGTCTTTGTCTGTGAGCAGTAGGAAACATGTTTCGTCCTTTTCATTTCATTACGTACATTATCCGAGAAACATAGTTAAATATGTTTACCAGGAATTAACGTGATTCTTTAAAGGCTGAAACTGTCAATTTATATTTATTTTGAAAGCTATTATGAATTACTTCGTATCATCAGAACCCCGGCCTATCTTTATAACAGGTAATCCAAAAATCTTTTATTCCACTCTTTTAAATGAAAAAGAAATTCAGTAACGTTTCAATTCCAACAATATCCTACCTATGACTAAAACATATATAATATTACACATTTAAATATATTTGTGGCAATAGATATTTCAGATTCACAAGTAAAAAAACTAGGACTTAAGGGAAAAAATGAAATTAAAAAAAAATATATTCTTTTAATAATAGGATATTTTTTAAAACTTAACTCTTGTTTTCACCATGTATTATGTACATTCTTATTTCTCTAGAGTGGGAGGGGGCGGTATAGAAATATTCACTAGAAAAGGGGGTGATATCGAAATATTTATTAGAAAAGGGGGTGCCAGTTCAAAAAAGGTTGGGAACCTATAGTCTATACCATAGGTTCCCAACCTTTTATGAACTGGCGCCCACTTTTCTTCAAAATATTTCGATACCGCCCTCTTTTCTAGTGAATATTTCGATACCGCCCCCTCTCACTCTAGAGAAATAAGAGTGCACATAATACATGGTGAAAACAAAAGTTACATTTAAAAAAATATTCTATTACTAATAGAATATATTTTTAAATTTAAGTTTTTTCTAAAGCCCCAATTTTTTTACTTGCGAATCTGAAATAGCTATTGCCAGAAATATATTTGAATGTGTTATATATTTTAGTCATAAATAAGATGTTGTTGGAATTGAAACGCTACTGAATTTCGTCTTCATTTAAAAGTGTGGAATAAATGTTTCAGCTTACCTGTTATAAAGACAGGCAGGGATTTTGATGATACGAAGTAATTCGTAATAAACTATTGCTTTCAAAATAAATATAAATTGACAGTTTTAGTCTTTAAAGAATCGCACTTTAATTCTTGGTTAACATATTTAATTATGTTTCTTGGATAATATATGAAAAGCAATGCAGTGGATGAAACATTTTCCCTACTGTTCACAGACAAAGGCAACACGTGCACTACAGAAATTAAAATGCACTATATCATTCAATTTAATATAGGTCTGAATGTAATGTAATCTTGAAGTTTTCCATCCACTTCCCGAACTACCGAAATATGTGAATTTTCGTACGTGTGATATAGAGAAATGATTTAAATACATACAATCAACATAAGGTAAACAGTATTAAAGTTTACTTTTGTTAGTAAATAATCAGCGCGTTTTTTAAGTCTTCTTTAGATTATATTTGGTTAATTTTCTGAAGCCCCTCCGTGCCATCTCAACGACCCCTAATTTCCTCTGGGTCTCTTACTGCCCCCCTGAAAGCCTCAAACGCCCACGTTGAGAACCTATGGTATAGACGATACGATGTACCGTTATAAAATCACTGTAGATTGAATCTTAATTTTAGGAGCGAGTCTTTCTGAAATTCTTGCACTAAGCCAAAACATAAAATTGGAACAGTGATACACAATAATTTGCGTAATCAATTATCCTTCTTGAAGTAATTTTATGTAGTAGCAGCAATTGACTTAATCCCATATGTGGGCGAAAAGTTTAAATTAATTTTGTTTTCTGAAGATTGTTTGTGGGGAAGATATGTGTATGATTAAATCACCCTCGTGACCTCAGTTCTACGAAAGCGTTCTTTTATCTCTTTTTTTTTTATGGTTGTTTCAATCGTAAGCTTTTAGAATCATGATTTCCGACAAAGACTTCTCTGATTTGTGAAAATACGCGGATGATGCAACATTGCATATTGTTTTAAAAAACGCTAACATAGCAGTTTTTTTTAAGAGAAAAAGTTGTGATTATTTTTCATTAGTCGGGTATACTAAAAATTAATTATCACGCAGTCTTGGAGGGCTCAAGACCACACATACATTATGAATTAAATAAAATCCCTCGAGAGAAATTATTATTATAATTATATATATATATATATATACACACACACACACAAAGATCTGACTTGTGTGTGTTACATTACATGTTAATTTTTTCTTTCGCGAACTCCATTTGATTTAGTCGATAGTTCCTTTTCAGAGGTGTTAAAAGCAAATATCTTTCACTTGTAGCATATCATAGTGTTCTTCAGCTAACATATTCTCTCTTGATCATTATCTGAATAAGGTTTAACTTTGAGTTAAAGGTGTTCAACCTTGATGCAGTAATGAGAATTCATAGCATCTGATTCTTTAGATGAAATTGAAGAGGCTCAGATTTAAAAAAAAAATTGATGGAATATTGGCATACATAGGTTTTTATTACAATTGTATAGATCCGTGCACAAAACATTCTTAATGTTTTGATAACCTCAAGGAATACTGATTTTACCGGCGATTGAGCACTTTGTTGTTGTCCCTAGTTTTATAAGTCATGAGCGTTGCTGATGGAAATGTCTCAGAAAGGATTGGTTTGATTGAGTAAGGAAAGTTACTATTTTGAAACGGACCCTTGAGGAGCTATTTCTAACTCGGCGCCGCAGGAGCGTAAGCTTAAGAAAAATTAGGTACACGTACAAAGTTATTTTAGCCTCTGTTTTTAGTTACAAGCTGTCCTTTTCTTTCTCCAGTTTTTGCGAAATTTCTTTTTTATCTTTTACAATCCCAATTCAAAATTAATATCAAATACAAATTTTTTCAAACAGTAACGGTCAATACTTTTTAGAAATCTTGCTATTTATTTTAATATGCGTTTATTATTATTATTTAAACATTTCTTGTATGGGTTTTCTGTTTTTATTTCTTATTGTTGCTTTCGTACGCTTATACTTTTTTTACTAAAATTTATAAAAAGACAATATAGTAACAATAATTAAAGATAAACCGGTTTATAACAAAATAAATACTATAGAGTAATACGTAAAGTAAAAATACGTGTGTACGTATTTATAAACGTAAAAATACGTGGAAGTACAGCTGTACTTACATGTAATTATAATTTTAGCATATCTCACAGCATTAAAGCTTTTCAACCTTTCATTCCGTTTTTATGCCTCTATCGTTAATTACGCATTTTCGTCACAAAAAAATTTCGCTACTGACTTTCACATCAACTGCTCTTATCTATCTTTTTATATTCGCAACAACCGGAAAATAGACGAAAACCGTAGAACTCGTTGCCATTAAGGTTTTCAAAAAATCTCATGCTTGTCGTATTTGGTTCGTAATTCATTCGTGAGCACGGTTTTGTTTTTTCTCTGTAGCAATTTTCTGTAATTTGTCCCATTTTGGGCTTTGTGTATTTGGAAAATATTTCCTTTGAATGATTTTGCAGAACGATTTGATTTCTTACGACGAGGGCGAAACCAAGCCTAAAGAGAGTATACTTTGAAACATTTCATTGTATTAGCGCAACTCAAAAGCGAGGGTGAGGCATTTGTCACTGTCGCCGATATGATATTGGTTGTCATGGGAAAACTCCAAAGCTCGTCGCAAATCAGAGATGGAATAGCCGTTGCTCATAATGATCGTCGAGTTAAATGTAATCAGGGCTGAAGTCTTTTCTAAGAGATCTTGACTGCAAGCCTGCTCTAATTAGTGGACTAACTTATAGTTAGAAATGCATGAAACGATGTCTATCTGATGGCAGAACTAAAAATTTTGTACCGTTGTTTTCACTAACTTTGATCACACAAAATGTAGAAATTCAATGGGGCTTTTTTGCATTTCGAAATTTCCATTGGATGAATTGAAACATTTCGTTTCATTTATGGCAAATAATTCTACTGTAATAAAGAGAAAAATGGGGTTGTGCTTTACCAATTTAAAGAATAAATAAATAAATAACGTACTAAGTGTGGGTTGCTCATGCCATTTGCTCGGAGGTATATTCTACTATCAATGTTTGCACTATTGAAATTTTTTAAAACATTCTAGCTTTGATCGCGTTAACTTCTGTAACAGTAATTTTTTCATAAATGTTATTAAAAATTTGAATATTAGTCTCACTGTACTTTTTATAAAAGTATCTTCAATTTGAGCTATTACTTTCTTGTGTGTATAAGTCTTATAAATTACCTTAATGTGTATGTTTATAAGAATCAAATCGATACAAAAGATTTCCTATGAGTACTTTTAAGCTCTACATATAATTAGATGAGTATGATATAAAAATATTTATATATCATACTTTGTTTTGTAAAATTTAGAGAGAGAGATCCTTTCTTTAAAAACTAATATGAAATGTAAATCTCGCTTTTTTATTTTTAAAATTTGAGATGTATGTATTAGACTAGAAATGAATCCTGTTGCAATAATTTGGAACGAATAATAAATATTTTGTATTAATGAATGTCTTGTTGTGCAATAAGTGCGGTACGAAATTGCATGATAATTAAATAAAAGTTCTTTTTTTAAATTTAAAATGCAAGGGTTAATATATATATATATATATATATATGTTACCGTTAAAGTGTGAAATCCGTTATTTCATAGAATAATTAGGTATTTCATGAAATAACTGGACAAGTCAATTACAGCATGTAAAATTATTGAATTTTACGATTTTATAACTAGGTATTCTATAAAATAACGATTACTTGATCGTTAAAGTATGAAATAGGGCACTCGAAAGCTCTAGATACTTTCCGATTAGGAACAAGAGATGGCCGAAACCTGCTTTGGGCAGGGGAGGGCTTACACATTAAAATATCAATCTCCATGTTATTCCTATGATGCCACTTTTTTATATGGCGTTGATATTTGGGAGATCGACTGAACTACCGTCCTATTTCAGGTACCCTAGGACGCGACCCCCCCCCCCCCGGACAGCCTTTTTGCCAATAGCTCGACACCCGAACCTTAGTTCGCTCCGACCTAACTCATTCGATCCCTCTGCCTCCATTGTATATTTGAACCAAATTTCTTGCTCATAGGGTTATTTCTTGTATTTTATTTCAACGTTTTCAACTTTAAAATTTGTAATATCTTGAGATATATTTGAGTCTCTGCTTTGAGATTTGAACCACAGGTTCCCTCGGCGAGACTCATCCATTTATCTTATTAGCCCTCTTTTGGTAGGCCTAGGGGGTGCTCCAGCACTAAAATATCATGTTCCCATGTTATTCCTATGGGGCTGGATAAAAATTTTGCCCCCTTTGGAATTTAGCTTAGGTCTTGGTATATGGCGGTTCGGTACTATAACATCATATCGTGAGATACACGAGAAATCGACCTCCTCCGGTGCCCCCCCCCCTACATGGCTATTTCCTTTATAACTCGAATCCTAGGCCACCTTGGTCATCCGCACCTGTCTGATTCGATTAATATTCCTATGAACTTTATGCGCATATAACTTTACTGCAATAATCCTATTTCCTCCTCTCCATTTCACGTTTTTAAAGTATTAAAAATTTTTTAAAATCATCATCTCTCTGAGGATGTTTGAGTCTCTGCTTTGAAACTCGAACCGTAACAGGTTCTCCTCGTTGAGCTACATATTTTTGTTCAATTTGTTCTATAGTAGTGGGCCAAAGGAGAGCTTCGTTGCAAAAATTAAAAGCCCTTGTAAATTTTTTTAAGACATTTTAGCTATTTATAATCAATTAATTCATAAAATAACTTTGAAAACGTTTATTTTTCACTATAATGGTCTATCATTAAGTTATTTCATTAGAATAACTAGGTAAAGTATGAAATTTTTTTTATTTATTATATATTTTAGCTGACTTGTCTAGTTATTTCATGAAATACCTAGTTATTCTATGAAATAACTGAATTATGCACACTTTAATGGTGCCACACACACACATATATATATACAATGGTGTCCAAAAGTTAAGCATAAATCGTAAAATGCGAAAAACATGGAGTAAATATTTGTAAAATTATTCCAAATTTCTTGCGGATATTAATTGGGTGAAGAGGAAACATTGGGTTTATGCAAAACTTTTCAGTCGACTACGTCCTGCGCGAAACACCGGTGCATGCCGGAACGCGGAGAAACCGGTTCACGCAGCTTAGGCAGTTCAGACAAGTTTCGTCTGCTGTGCGAAGGAACGTTGTTAACCATAAAACATGGTGAATGATGGCACAAAGACGCCGATTGGACATGTTTACGAAAGGAAGAATCGTTGGAATGCTGGAATCTTCACCATCACTAACCGAAGTGTCTCGAATTCTGAATGTGGACCAGTCTGTGATCTCAAGACTGTGGCAGAGGTTTCAAAGAACGGGAGATGTTACCCGACAACCAGTATCAGGTCGACCAAGAGTCACAACCACTCGCCAAGACCGATATCTGGTAAAAAGTGCGCGACGTCAGAGGGGCAGTACTGCCAGAGCATTGGGTTCGGCGCTCACAGTCGCCACAGGAATACGAATATCGAGACAAACTGTTTACAGGAGACTCAATCATGCTGGCCTGTGTGTCAGAAAACCAGCAGTTTGCATTCCCCTCACGTCTGCGCATAAACGCGCTCGTTTGAATTGGAGTTTGAAACATCAACATTGGAGTGTGGGAGAGTAGGCCAATGTGATGTTCAGTGACGAGTCTCGGTTTAGTCTGAGTTGTGATTCTAGGCGGGTAACGATATGGAGAGAACGTGGATCTCGTTTTGAACCAATAAACATAACGGAAAGACATCATTTTCCATCAAGGGGAGTAATGGTATGGGCAGGCATCATGATGGACACCCGCACAAACCTCTGTTTCTTTGACACAGGGTCTGTGACTGCTCAAAGATACAGAGACGAAGTTCTTGAGCCTTATGTTCGCTTGTTTCGAGGTGCTGTCGGTCCTGACTTCATATTCATGAATAATAATGCACCATGTCATTGAGCGGTACTGATTGATGACTTCCTTGAAACGGAAAACACCCAGCGCATGTAGTGGCCTGCAAACTCTCCTGATTTAAATCCTCTCGAGCATGTATGGTATATGCTCGGGAGACAAATTGCAGCCCTTTCGCACCCACCAAGCTCCGTTACAGAACTGAAGAGAGCTCTCCAAGAAGCTTGGTACCGTTTGAGCAAGTATGGTAAATTGCTGTGCAGCGTGTCTGGCTGTCAGAGGTGACCACTACATCATCAATATTTTTGTAATGTTTTCTTTAATTTTTTCTTTAAAGTGTGAATTCATCAAATTTATTTTGCAATTTTTAAATCTGACTTTTAATATTATTAAGAGATATTATCTGTACTAAAGTTATATTTATTAGGCTGTTGTGTAATATTACATTTGAATTCTGTGAATACGTTTAAAGACATACTACTATATTTAACAGCTACTTGGTAAATGAATTGCTTAATATCATTACATATTGATTTTTTATAATTTTATTATTGTAAATCATTAGTCTGAATCTAGTACTTGTATTCATTATATTTCTGATATACGTATATATACAGTCAACTCTGGATAATTCAAACCGTCGATAATACGAACCTCTCGATATTTCGAACTAAATACTTTTTGGTACACTTGATATTTCGAAGTAAAATCTGTGGCTGGTCAGACTAAAACACGCGATATAATTCGAAGTTATCTTATAAAAATTCTCGACAATTCGAACACTCACTATGATGTACAGTCCTGTAGCAAACAGGTTAGAGCTTACAAGTTCTGCGCTGTATTGTCTCTGCATATATCCCCTGAAATACAGTCACTTTGATTACACTCTGTCTGCTACCCCTTTGTGTTTTCCGGTTCCTCAGATGATAAACTTTTATTGCTTTCTTTTTCGACAATAGACCAATTTCATCTGTTGTCAACTGTCCATTTTTTTCGTTTAACACGTGGTCTTGCTACACATGTGTTCAGAAATTATGGTCCACTATTGTGAAGAAGAGATACGTAAGATTGTGTATGCATATATTGAATGCATTCTTTTAATACAGCTGTATAATATTTATACTGCATAATATGTACTTTTTAAAAATACTTTAAAATAATTTTATGCATATGTACAATTGTTGTTTTATTACATAGTTTTTTTCTAACACATTTAAATTTGAAACTATCTTCGAGTATTTTGGGAGTTTTTTCCCACCCTCTTGATAATTAGAAGTTTTTAATTGGTCCCTCCAACTTCGAATTATCGAGAGTCGGCTGTATATATGATATATATATATATATATATATCATATATAAAATTCTCGTGTCACAGTGTTTGTAGCCAAACTCCTCCGAAACGACTAGACCAAATCTTATGAAATTTTGTGTGCATATTCAATCGGTCTGAGAATAGGACGTAAACTATTTTTCATTCCAATATTGCAATTAGTTCAGAAGATATTAATTAAAAACCTTAAACCACCTGTCTGTTGTTTCCCTTGGCGTCGAAAATCGGTTTCACGCCAGAAAAATACTACTCTGTCTGAGAAAGAAAATCCAGACCCAGAGAAAAATTATAGGAAGATAAATACATCACTGTTATTTAGGGAAGTTGTAAATAATACATTTATGTTGCGCTTTATTCCATGTGAAAGAGTTTTATTATATTTCGAAAAGCACTAATGTTTAACGGATTATTCCGCCAAAATTTATTTATGTATCATCAATTAGCAGTGCTATAATTATTTATTCCCATTTTGTTCGAGATAGTTCTCACGCTGATTTAATTA
>BMAO01016895.1:0-21490 GCA_019973975.1 Trichonephila clavata | reverse complement strand
AATCGAATTTTATTTTCAAAATGAAATATATTTTGCGAAGAGGAAATGTTCTCACATCCGTTTTATGTCTGCAATGGCGAGAGGATACGATATGCTATTATTTTCCAATATTTTTGTGTAGTTTGATTGATTAATCTCACAACCCTTGAACAATGGTTTCTTACAATTTTCCTCATATGACATTAATTTAAACAACGTCAACATATTTTTGGAAATGTTTAATATTGACTTTGTTTCTTAAAGTTTGTTTTTAATAGTTTGATTTTATTTCAATTAGAAAACTAAAATAATAATACTTTCTCTAAATATACTTACATGTTGCTCCAAATACCTATTTTTCTGCTCCGTTTTTCCAACGAATTTATTGCAATTGACATGGTACCAGATAAAATCATAAGCGAAGTAACTATGAAGACACTGACACTCGTAGCTCAATTCAAGACTTAAAACAATGGGTCCAGATAGGAGATAAAATAAGTTTATCTTTTTCTACAAAATGTTAAGTTCATCTCCCACTAACACAAAGTACATTTTTAATGAATAACGTCCCATGACAAAATCTACAGAAATGCATTGGAAATTGCTGACACTTTTGCAACTGAGGGACTAGACCATTCTGTCCCTATCACCTAAGAATTACACATATTTAGAATTGTTCTCCTCCCAAGTCCTGCTGATTGCCTCATCGTGGCGGGAGGATGTTCCGGAGTGAAATGGGTGAATTACATTGGGAGTTAGCTCCTGGCAGGGTCACCTTAGACGTAAATGTATTTCCATTATGTCCAGCTAAAATTCTGCCCACTGAGCCAAAACACACTTCTACCATTAGGTGCTCCGATCCTTGGATTCAACAGAAGCTGCACATTTCCTCCTTCATACTCGTGTCTCCATCTTCACCAACAACTATATATCGCTACACCATGATTTTCATTTTCAGTGGATCCCATCTTACGTCGAACTTTATTGGCAATGAAATGGCGGACAAACTAGCAAAAGAGGGCCGTAATCTTCCAACTCCCTATACACCCGCCCTTATCTATCTGGAATTATACTCGTTAAAAAAAATCTCAAAATTTGGTAGAGTGGAGAGTGCCTCCCACTCATCATTGTAAGTAGGTAATAGACCCAGACTGGCCCTAACCTACAAGTGTGATCGATGATCCAGACAACACTTTCTTGTCTTGCTAGTAGTCGCATCAAGTGCCTTTCATTCTCAGCGAATAAGATTTTCTCCATCTGTGCAAGGTGTCAAGATCACCAGTCTTCCACGGAGCACATACTGCATTGTGTTGATCTCACAAGCAAAAATATCTACATAATTGTTCTCAAACAAAATGCCCAAAATAAAGTAAAATGTTTAAAACATCTGTTTCCTAAATGGTATAAAAGCAAAAGACCAGGTCCTCTTTATCTTTTCCTTGTGAGAGTACTTGTCTGTAGCGACCAGCCACAGGGTGCATTTGAAAAGTCTCCTTTTTTCTTGATGCAATAAGATGTTTTCTATTTGCCCTAATGGCCAACTAGAAGAGGCTTCACCTCATTACATAATAAACTCTATTGGACTGTATCGGGAAAAAATTCATGATAGTTCACTTCTAGAATTAATCTTCATTATTTACCGGTTTCAGTGATCTGGTCGGACTTTGTCTGACCAGATAGGTGATTAGTAACAACACCAATAACAAGTGTCAAATAATATGTACGATTTTAGACAGTAATGACTCTTTAAAATATATTTCATTAATTGAAACCATGTTATCCTCATTACTGATTAAATGTTCTAAAGAATTATGTTCTCACTTAGGATCATGCTGTATTTCCAACAAATTTGAGAAAAAATGCACTATGGGTCCAACTCCAAATAGCAACCTGCCTTAAAATCCTGTTAATTCCCGTTTTGTGGCCTTAATCATATAAAAAAACATTAAACACTTGTGTAGAAAAGCCTCCCTCAATATATTGTACTTTTTCGTATTTCTTACACGTTGCCTCTGTCATCTAAATATTTTCATAGTGTGTTATCTCGTGAAATTTGACACTTCAGTGCAAAAATATATCAAAAATGAAAAGTTATATCTATTTTTTTATAAAATGCACACATTTTTCGGACTTCATTTTTCCGTTTTATATATTTAATGGATTTTGAAAGGAAAATGAAATTTATTATAACTAGATCACCTTGTTATGGGAAAATTTATTCCTATATATAATGTTTTACAACACTTATTAAAGATGAAATATAGTCTAGATATATATTTTTTGCTTTGTTTATCGTATAAGAATCATATCGAAACGTAAAATATAACTTGCGTTTTTCTGTTAACGAAGTGTAGTACTACAATTAATCAGCTATAATAAATTATAGGAAACAACGCATTTTCACTTTTGTTATTTTTTTTGCATATTTCTGTTTTTATTGCTCAAACTAATTAAATACGATTTTTAATAATTAATGAAGGAAATAAAGCAATTCAACCCTCAAAACAAGGGCTGAATTCTGCTTTTAACTCGTCCCTTTTATCAGCAATATCTTTCCCTTTACGAATCGATTGCCTTCCATTTCATAATTGTAAATTCGCTATTACATCCAATCTTCGACACAAGATGTTACTATTAGCATATTCAGTCGTCGTCCAGAAGTCAATTCAACAATCGACAGCGACCGCGTTTTAAGATATAAATGGAAATCGCTGAAAGGCAGAAGCCTTGTTGATATAGTTTCAAAGAGGCCTTCAAAATCCTTTGTTTCAGAGTGAAGTTATTATGGAAAGTTATTATGGAAAGTTATTTGAAAGCCTCGGAGAATACTGAGCATTAATTTGCATCAACTGGCTTTTGAAGATCTTTGAAATAGTATACTTCTTGTTTGATTGCCGGATATTTCACATTTAATTTAAGAAATACGAAAATGCGTTTCTGATCTTTGTCTAATGCTTGTTCAAATTCATTCAGTTTGAATTATTGCTTATGTCAATAAAATAAAACAAGACAAATTTAATCAAGGTACATAATTAAAATTATGCAATAAAGGTTAAATAAATAAATGGTCATTGGGTATTACTTTAAAAAAAGTTTTAAATGCTCCTTTATGAGTATAAACCCTAGTAAATTATTTAATGTAACGGTTGCTTCGATGAAACTTTTACAATATCAGTATAAAGATTGATTTGATTGGAAATCAAAAGAAATCACTCTAGGTGTTGTAGCACACATCGCCTCATTTCGGCAGCAGGTCTATGCTTTCACTCTAGAAAGACCATGGTTGATTCTCGAAGAAGTCCTGTCCAAATATAAACATAATACTGTTTGAAAAGGCTTAAAGGCGTAGAAGTCGCAAAATGATAAATCTTTTCGGTGGGTGTTCTAATATTTCCTAAAGCATTTTCTTAGTGCTGCCTTGGTTTCACGGGAAATATCAGCGAACATTGTCATGGAGATCCATTATTGTTTACTTTTCTTCTTAAGAACTTTTACACCAACTGCTCCAAGACTTTCGATTTAAACAGTGATCGCAATAGACTACCACTATTCTTCCATAGATACCCGCATTAAATTCACCACCTGCAATCAGAAGCCGTTCTGCATGCATCCAACAAGATCATATGAAGGAGGAAATGTGCAGCTTTTATTGGTCCAAAGATTGGAGCACCAAATGGTAGAAGTTTGTCTTGGCTCCAGTGCTTGCTAATTTTAGCTTGATATAATGGAATGACCTTCACGTCTAGAGTGACCCTTCCAGGAGTGAACTCTCAACGTACTTCACCAATTACACCCAGGCACACCCTCCCGCCACGATGAGGCAATCAAAAGGACTTGTGAGGGGACATCTTTACAAATAGATCATTGTTGGCGACAAAACCAGTGTCACCATCTTACACAAACTGATCCATATATCGCTGCATCATGAATTTATTTTCAGTGGATCCCATATCATGTCAAAACTTATGGCAATGAAATGGCGGACAAACTAGCAAAGGAGGGTTGTAATCTTCCAACTCTCTCTAAATCCGCACTTACCTATCTGGAATCATACTCGTTAAAAAAAATCTCAAAACTTGGTAGACTGGAGGGCGCTTCCCCACTTATCATTGGTATGCAGGTAATAGACCTCAAGTGTGATAGATGCTCCCAGACTATACTTTCTCGTCTTGCTAGTGGTCACCTCAAGTGCCTTTCATTCTCAGCAAAGAAAAAGATCTTACCCAACTGTGCAAGGTGTCAAGATCACCAGGCTTCCCCAGAACACATAATGCGTTGTTTGTATCTCACAAGCAAATATATCTACTCGGATCCCTTTCTCGTGCTGGACTTTTTAAGAGTCAACGATTTAATTGATCTTTTCAGACTTCATCAGACCCTGGAGGATTAGCAAGAACACTACATGCATTCTTATATAACACAGCCTTACTTTCGATTAATTTCCTCTGCACTAACAGGTTTCATTGTGAAACATTGTATGGCGGAGTACACTTCCTACAGTCGTTAGTGTATCTGTTTATTGTCTCTGCTCCAGCTGCACTCATTTTGACTTAATCGCATCTATTCACTTTTCATTTGTGCAACCATTATATAATAATTTTTCCCTACATATTGTTTCATTAGTATGATTGGATTCAGGGGTCTGGTTGTTACGGTCACGAAGTCATAGCATGGGTGCGAATCTTTTTGTGGAGGGTGATGTCTCACCGTTTAGAGTGGGTGATGAAAATCAAATCTATCGTGGCTTATATTCATCTCGTAGGAGTGATATGGAAATTAGAAGAGTGTGGTGATGTATCAAGTGTCGTACTGGTCACTTGACGTTGGCTTAAATTTACGTTGTCCATTGCTAATAGCTCTTGTGTTTTCTTAAGTGCGATAATACTATGGTTTACTAGATGTATAGAAATCAGGATTTGAGTTGAGAAAATATTCTGAAACTCATCTATGATTCTTAGTGTTTAAATTATTAGTGAAATATTGTTGTTTAGCCACATGGGAAGATTGATAATTTGTACTTGTAGATATATATTGAAAATCATTTTTCATTGATAATTTACATGTAAAAACCATAATTTGCATGTGTACGTATGAAAATAATTAACATAACTAGTTTTATTGAACATTTTCATATATTGTAGCCAATTTTTGTTTAAAATTTATTTAGAAAATAAACATTTTAAATTTAAGAAGTAATTTTAATAGAGTACTAATTTTCTATTTTTACACCACAAGGTTTCATCTGAAATTTTTTTCTAAATTAGTAGCATGAATAAGTCGAGTACAGGATAATTTATCCATGCAAAGAATCCACCTTTTGGAGGTCAAGAATTAATTCATTTTTCATACAATTATTGCATAAATAATTACATGTTTGAAAATCAGTATGGATAGAAAAGTAACTAATTGTTGTTTAAAATTGCACTGTTAGAAAAAATGAGAACTTTTGTCGACGGACCTTGTAAGTTGAACAATGGTCAAGTGAATAAATGATATTTGAGGTAACACCTAATTCCGGCACCACGCCTTTGGTAGGATTTTGTGCCTCGACAAATTTAATGTGCATCAGCTTCTCTGCAAAATGTATTCAGTGAGCCTAAGTTATGAACCAACGATTCGTCAAATGCTGGCCGCGAGTTCGCGACCATTACCACTTGACTACTGTGTCCCATTGATATACGAGAACATAAAATCTGGATCATTTTTCTACAGAATCAGTCAATAAATCTTATTTTTAATGCAGAGATAATGCCCCTATTTCATCAAATTTTAAATAATCCTTGAAGTAATCAAAGTTCTATTTACAATAAAGGTGAAATAAGTAATGGAGATTCACTGCCATATGAACTCGGAGATACTCAAGTAAAAATACGATAATACCATAACGGTAAGCTCTATGAATAATTCAGAAAATAACTTATTTATATTAACCTTACTCATTACTGAATTCATGTAGAAACCTAATTGACTAACAAGATGATAAAAGCCTTACTTCGCAAATAACTTCTCAAATGTCTCTTTCGGAAAAGTTTATATCTCGTTAAATGTATAACAAATATTATTAAACTTATATGAGCTTTAATTTAATGATCTGGGGATGTATTTGATGTAATAGTTTTCCCTCTTTCACTCATTAAATATAATGATGCCGTCTGAGGAATAGCCATGCACAGTATGTTTACTGATAAATACTAATATGCAACATGACATATAATGGTAATGGCGAGCTTGTTTTCTGAAATTACGATGAGAAATTTTCACTTTTGCATTAAGTTTATTCTATAAAATATTATTAACACTGCTGATTGCATAATTGGTTTAAATGAGGATGGTAATAAAACGGAAAATTAAATATATATAAGTTTGTAAGTACATTTGTAAGTAAATATTAATTATCAAAATTAAAATTAAAATAAACAACACGTGTTTATAATAAGTGTGAATAAGCAAAACAGGAATATAAACACGATAGGGTTTAAAGCATTTTTAAATAATAAACTATTTGTTATCTGACTACATTTTGAACCGTAATTTTGAAAAGACGTAAGAATGAAACTTCTTTTTGAAGTTATATTTCTTTTGGGGTGTTAGGAAAAAGGATGGGAGTAAAATTTTTTTCGATGCGCGCACACCGTCACGGAAGAGACGTACACCGTTGTCAAATACTTTGGAAGTTACTGAGGGATACTGAGAGATCTTGGCTATACGGGTGGCGATCGAATTGGCGTGCCCCTCCTCACATATATTTGATATCTATGTGCTTGTGGTTGTGATTTGGGAGAGCTTGCACACTAGAATATCAGTCCTTCATGTTATTCCTATGGGGTTGGAAATTTTCTAACATGCCACTTTTTTGGTGCAAGGGGACTGATATTTGGGGAATCATAATAACTATTGTTAAAAACTATATCTGTTGGGAGGCACACCACCCGGTGCATTCCCCCACTCTACAGCTTTTTGGCCAATGTCTCGGCACCCGAGCCTCACAGTACATTCGGACATGGATCATTCAATCCCTCTCTGTCTGCTTTTCCAGTAATTATAATTTTATACTCAAAGGAATATTTCTTCTACAGTTTTTAATTGTTTTAAACTTTTTTAAACTTTTTAAATTTGCTTAAATTCACAATATCTTGGCTCCTGTTTGAGTCTCGGACTTGAGATTTGAACCAACTGATTTTTGGAGGTTCGCCATATTTTGGAATTAGAGCGAGCTTTACGTAGGATTGGCCTATCAGATGCTCCCCCCCCCTACAGGGCTTCCCTACTAATAACGCGAATTCTATGTTAACTTGGTCGACCGCACTGGCTGGATTCGATTGTTCTCCCGATTAGCATCCTAGATATATTTTTTTCAAAACAATAGCTCCATTTCTTCACCCATACTTAAAACTTTAAAATTATTTAAAAATGTTAATTTTTTTAAATCCCGCATATTTTCGAGAATTTTTGAGCTTCGTTAATGAAACTTAGACCATAGGTTCTCCTCGTTAAGCTCTTTTATCTGTTACATTTCGTGTGTAGATAGTGGGCCTAGAGGGGGCGTTATCACTATAATTAGAATCTGCATGTTATTTTTATTGGGTTCGATCTTTTGATGACGTCATGATATTACAGAGGAAGTAGAATGAAACTTTGGGATCACCTACTACTATGTGTATCCTTTATGATGTACGTGACCATTTATGTCACAGTTGCTTCCACATCCCTGGGGGAGTTAGATTCGTTTACCTTTCCAAAGCTAGCGCTGCCCCATTTGCAACTACAGACTCAGGAACGGTTCTAATGGATTTCTCTCGTGTTTCCCCACAATTAGGCCAAGTTTCGAGTTGGTAGGGGTGCCCTGTTTCTTTTTTAATTGTTTTAAATTTTTTAATTATTTTAAAATTACCATAACTCGGGGGCTTTTCAGGCGGATGTCTTAATTTTCTCGCTTACGCTTCTTCCCTCCGAGACATTTAATGTGAGGTCTCAGGCGTCCCATTCGGTTCACCTCATCTCCAGATACAGTATGCCGAAATGCCCATGTTATTGGTTATATTGTCCCTGTGCCGTTTATGAAAAAAGCTTTTATAATAACGATAGTTTGCATATATATACCTAAGACGTTTTTTGTAGAACCTTAACTACGGTTTTTCAAGGAAAAAAATATTTTTTTTATAGAATGTGTATCAAGTATAATAATAACTGATGTTTTTTCGGTTAAAATTTATCTTCTCTGTTGTATTTAAATATGAAAATTCTGCTTCTAAATTATATATTTCAAAAATCCGGATTCATGCTCTGCATGAGAGTATTATCGATACAAAGGCAAGATATTATTATTAAAGGAATTTTAATAAAAAGAAGAACGCTTTGAAACTGACATTCTTTATTTTTCTCAAGAAATTGCCTTTAAATATATTTTATTTGTAATGATGCTCTCAAAACAATTTTATATGTGTACATTATTATTCAGATTACACTAAATATAAAAAAAACAATAAATATTCATTTTGTACACTTTTTCAAAATCAGGGTTCCGAACGTAGTTGAATTCGTTAAAAGCTGTGTAGATATATTTCGATAATCATTTTTATATGCATCGATATTGTAAAAATGTTCATCATAAAAATATACTTTTTAAAACTTTTTATTAGAAAATGAAAATTTTAAAAATACTTTCTTAAGTAAACTTACATGTATGTAAACTTACATGTATAAGGAAATATTTCTCAAACTTAAAATCCAACTTAAATATTTGAATCTTCTTCTTTCTTACAGTTAAACTGTATTAAATGGTGATATTGAGGTTATATTTTTTTTTAATTATAAGTAGGTGATATTTTTATAACAATGTTTAGCTTTTACGTACAAAAAATGGTCTGAACTTGATAAAACTAGTGATATGTGCGACATATAAATTTTTTTAATGCACATTTCTTTTAAACAATGCTAATATTTAATTTATAATAATTTATGATCGACATCATCACTGGAATTCCAATTATTTAAAAATAATAATTGATCATTTTAGTTCTTTTTTTTTTCTTCACTAAAAATCAGATAAGAACACTTTTTTTTGTTCTAGAAATAAAAATTAGAGCTTCCAAGTGTTTCAACATTTTAACTGCTGTAATTACAAAGACTTTCTTCTTCCTTGTCATTTTTTGCCCATTAATTCGAAGTCGGTAGCGATTTATTTTGATTTGTAAGCCTTCGTTGAACTCCGAAAGAAATGAGGAGAGAAAAAAAAAGAACAAATATATACAGAAAAAAAAAACTAAAAGCAGAAGAAAAATGACTAAGAAACTGGATTTAATTCACAGATTTCAACCAGTGCTGTTCGAATAATTAAAAGAAGTTACGGCGTATGACAAAGAAAAAAAAAACGACCCAAGAAGTTTAATTGAAACTCTCTCTAAAAAAGTTGCCTGAGAGAAGACTGTCTCAGAATTTTAAATCAAGGCGGACAACATTAATGATGCAATAGTTCCTTCCACATGTTTATTTTAACTTTTTGTTCTCTCTTTTTTTATCTGTCATTTTTAGAATTTTTTTGTTGTTCTAACGAAATAATAAAAAGATCTCCTTTTTTGTATGTATTCTGCGCATTTCTTGAAATTGCGTAATTATTTAGAGAAAAATATTTCTTTTCGACTTTTAATTAAAATAAAAGAGTTGCAAATGATCTAGTTAGTGTGACAAAGACTATTATCCCTTCTTTGTTTAATTGGAGTAGTATTTATCTCCATTGATTTCATCTTAATTTCTGATAGATTATTGAAATATTTCAACAAACGTTTTTCATTTTTGGATTCTATGTGTTTCGCTTGGATTGAATTGAATCATACACATAAGTATAGTTTATAAAGAAAATGATTCTTATACAAATTAATTAATACATAAAACAAATGTACTATAAGTATATTAAATTCATAACATTTAAATAACAATGTTAAGTAGCGTACACATTTTATATCATTGGTTAACATAAATCTATGTAGTATAAATATATATGTTGGAGAATTCGATTTAAAAAACCAAAGTTCAACTTATGCGATTATTATACCTATTGAAATAAGTGAGTTACACTCAAAACTATATCTACTTGTTAGTTGTATAAAACTGCATAGTTCACTATGATGGAAATGAATTGTACTGCATTTTTTTGGTTACATATTCTAAGCTTTAAGTAACTCAACAAAAAAACTTTTAATGTTTTTACATGGATCATATCAATAAAAAAGTCTGCACTTTTTTAAAAAAAATAATAATGGTAAAAAATTAATTTTTGTTCATTAATACAATTTCAATTTGAATCTATAGAATAACTGACAAACGTTAATACATTTATACAAAATGTATTGAATTTAAAATAAAACTTAATATACAACAACGTAATTTTTTTAGAAAACAATTTTTTTTTAGTTTAACTTATATAAACATATAGCATTTTTAGCAGCTACAGCATGCAAAAATTAAATAACTTTAGCTCTATATATACATTTCAATGAATCTGCCTTTGGTTTTTCTGCATGTAATTTTATTAGAAAGAAAAAAAAACTGAAATGGAAACATGTTCATACACAAATATTTTGTCGTACTAAAGTATCATATTTCAATTATGTTGTACGAGGATTTGTAAATAAATACATTTATGGGAGAAAATAATTAATACCTTTAACGCTAATTAAAAATAACTAATGTATTCATATTTCACAGTTTTATTTTCCTTCTTCACACTTAAAGAAATATTTATGATGGATAAGATTAATGATAGCCAAAAATTTACCCCTTCATTATCTTGTACTTGTGACACAAGTGTTGAAATTGTGTGAGTAATAATTGTTATTTAAATTAATTTTCCCTTTGAGTTTCATATAAATCAACAATTGTTAGTTATGACTTTTTATCTAAAGCACTTTCGTAGACAGTTTTATTATGACATTCATTTAAATAATAACGCAGTTATATGATTATACTATTATGTTTTTGGAGATTTTTAGTTATTAATTATTTTCAACTGTAGAATATGTGCGTTGTACGTATAATTTTTTTAAAAAAAATATTACATTTTATGGTAGTTGATTTGTTTCTATTAATAAGTTCATTTAATTTATTCAAAATAAAAACAAACTTTCACTTAAATTTCACAAATATTTTTTTTCTATTTATGTCTGAACGTAATATATATCAAGATATTTATTTCTCTGAAATTGTTAACTCAATTTTTTTTCCGATGATAACCTACTACGGTTTTGAAATACAATTGCACACATGTTTGTTTTGCATTTAAAATCTCCGGTATTTTTTTTTCTCTTTCAGAAGGGTATTTAAAGATTTTTAGAAAATCAAAAACTTAAAAATATGCACTTAAAAAGCTTTAATTACTTTTATAAATTTTGGTTATAAAATGTATAGCAAAATATTTGTTTCTCTGTGAAATTATTAGAGTTCAATTTTCTCTTTTAACGCTAAACTGTTACGTTTTCAAAACAATTACACACATACACATTTAGATTTAAAATGTTCTTTAAAATTCAATTATACTCTTTTGCATTAAGATTTTAAAAATATAAATTTCAATTACTTTTAAAAATTTAATTAATAATTTTTTAACTAATTTTATAACTTTTAGTTTTCAGAAATCTTTAGTTTATATGAATTAAGTTTGTTGCAGCTATTTTAAATAAAAATATAAAGTTTCTTGGGTCCTTTAAAGTTATTTTTTAAGTATGTTCTATTTTATTATTTCGTTATGCCCATTCTGTATTATAATATCATTCAAAATAATCAATATAAATAACTTAACAGTCAGCATGGAAACATTAAAGTAATTTTATTGTCTGAATTTTCCGTTTATTGAACTTCCTATTACATTGCCTAACATAATAGGTTTGTTTTTACCATCGTACTCGCGAAACTCAGAATGAAAAAAAAAACCTTTTCTCGTCAAGAAATACAATGTTTTTATTCATGACGAGTTACAGGAAAGAAGAACAAATAAGAAAATTCTTCCTTTTCATAAATTTTTGAGGTATTTTGTTACAATATCTTTTTTTCTTATCCTTCCAGAACCATTGTCTCCCGGAATCGAAGGTCTTAAAGGTAATCGGTTTATTCTACGTAATCTTACTTGCAATTTTATGTATTGATTTTTTCTTCAAAAAAAATGTATGCATTGAACAGGAAAGGGAAGTCAAGCAAATGTGGTCCACTTTACAATGTATAAGGTTAGGAAAAGAAATAATCTATTTTTCTGTTCAACATTTCCTCTCAAAGTTCCGTTCCTGTATCATGTCCGAAAGGCTCGCATTAACGTCGCACTTACCTATGTCATAACCTCCGAAGCTCCATTCCTGGTATACGGCTCGTTTGGTTTTAATGACCTGCTTTCCGTTTTGTAGGAAGAAGAAGGAACAAGTTTAGACTTGAAATCGTTTTCTGGAGCAGAGAGAGCTCCATTCGTTCAGAAGGGAGATTTTTCATCATTAAACGTAATGGCTCGAAGTTAAATAGACGCTGCAGAAGTTTGTTCTTTGAAGGTCATCGAAAGGTTATTTACTTCTTCATTATTAATATGATTTCTTTTTCTTTTGCGGAATGGTTCGGCTCTGATTATGTGTTTGCGGTTGGTTGACGAAATGTTGGGTTAAAGGACCATTGGAGATGCTGCATATGGCCGAAGCATTTTAAGGGAGAATGGTGTATGCCTTTTTATGAAAAGATGTTTCTTTTTTAACAAGAAAAAAGGGAAGAAGGTGGAGTTCAGAAAAGAGTTACTTTTGTAATGATGCTTTTGAAATTTTATTTTGCTAGTTATGAGTCATTATAAGTATTTTTATTTTTTGTGTGTATAAAAGTATTCTTTTGTTTTTAACAGGCATTGAAGACATTTTTCTTGGGATTATTTTTTCTAGGAATAGTGTGTGCTTGCGTAATTCGGGTTTTTGATTTATATTTTATTTTGAAAGCCATTTCACTTGTTTTAGAAGTTATGGACTAATGATAAGGGAAAAAATGATGATATTCCATAAAAATTTTCGATTTATGAATCCGAATATGTGTTTAAAAATAATTGAATTGAATAATAATCTAGTCTAGGTTTTGAAATTAGCTTTTTTTATGTATTAAATACTGTACACAGGAAAACGACTGGAAAGTAAATTTTTAAATCTTAACAAAACAGGTGATTGATAAGACCAAAAACATTATCTGCGTGTAATTTGGAATAATAAAAGTCATTAATACAAAAAATATACTTATGCGTATTGTATTCTAAAACTATTGTAACCATTGGCTCACATATTTTTTAGAAAAAAAAATATTCACTTACAAATTATCGTGTTAAATTAACAGAACATTTTCATCATCATCATCATGTCTGGCAAGACATGCCCTCGTGGAAAAAAAGCCTTCCCTTAAAGGTTCCTCCAAAGTAGCCTCAGTGTTCACTTACGTTCTCCAACTTTTCTCGTTTATGATTTCACTGAGCTTGTCCATCTCAACCTTGGTCTCCCGCGCTTCCGAATCCCAGGTACTTTGAACTGCAGTATTTTTAACAACTTTGTCACCAGACATTCAATTGATACGGGCCATCCTATTCATTCTATTTATTTTTATGCATTTAATGATGTCAGGTTGCTGATAAATTCTATATATATATAGCAAAATTGTATCTCCCTCTGCAACTATTGTTTTCGTTTATACCTCCAAGTACACTTCAAAGCTTTTTTTCTCAAAAGTGCCATTCTATTTTCTTTCAGTTTTTTTATTGCCCAATTCTCAGATGCATATTTGAGAACTAGTCTAATAAGAATTTTTTAAATTGAAGTTTTTGTAAAATTATTGAAATAAAACTTAGATTTTAAAAAACTCCTTAGTCCATAAAAATTCTTATTTGCCAGGTGTAATCGGATCTGGATTTCATGGGATATTCTGTTATCAGAAAACAAAACATTTTACCAATAATTAAGTTACATATTTTGAATGAACAAGTTTAAAATTTAAAATGCTTCTTTGTCTTTTGATTACTTGCACTGAGAAGCAATAGGCACAGATGAGAAGTTAAATAAATTAAATAATGGATGCATTGAATCGAGTTAAACACACACACAGTTGTTATTTCATGGAATTTTTAAATTACATATTTTTAGGAGTCACATCCGTTTAATAGCATTTTGTTAGACTTTTGTGAATAGTTATTTCCTTTCAATACGTAGTCATTATCAAGTAAATTTAAATATTCATATAATCGCAATAATATTATTATACGTAAAATAAACTTTAGTTTTAAATAAAACAAAATTCTTTATAATCTTTGATTTTGCAAAATTTATTAGTAAAGAAAACCCTACAAAAGTATATATTTATTAGTTAATGTTTGTTTAATGCAAACAGATAACGTTTCTTCGACAATAGGAACATTTTAAAGAAAAGCCAAATTATAAAAAAAACATTATATATATATATATAATATATATATATATATATATATATTGTTTTTTTCTAAGAAAGGGTTAAAGATCAATTTCATCATTCAATCATATATTTTATTGAATTTCAAAATTTTGTCATGATCAAGACGATCCCTTGTTCATGTAATTATTTTCTTATTAAACTCATAATTATCACACACACAGACACACACACATACACACACACACACATACACACACACATACACACACATGTTTCAATGCTTCAGCGTCAAAAAATACGACATGTGGGTAATTCCAGAAATATTTCAAAAGAATTTCGCTTTGCGAAATAATGTTGCAATATCTTTCCTCCAATGAAGACCTTAACAGAAAAAAATTTTTTTTACTTATTTGCAATAAAAAAATTGACCAAATCTAAAAAAGTTCAAGATAAGTGTAAACTATTCATTATGTGATAAAACTATTTTGAATGGTACAGGGAATAAAATAATAAAATGTACAATTCAATTATGATAAATTTGACACATGATGCTTTACATATAAACTTTACATATTTGGTAAATTCAATTTAGCAATTTCACATTCATCGATCACTCTTTTATTGAACAATTCATCTTCGTATTAAAAACGAAAAAAAATACTATAAAGATAATACTTCGAAACAAATTAATCAATATAAGTTGAGAAATAAATAATTAAAAATTGCGAAGCTATTTTTTTTCTCAACATTAAATTGATTAAAATAATTTTTTAAGAGCAGAAAAAGCAATGAGATCTCAACCGAACTGCAAGAATTTAAATCATATATTTATGAATCTAAAGACTATGGAGCATGAGAATTATTTAATAACTTACATATGTTTTTCAAATGTATTTTTTACCTATGAACAATATACAAGATTCCGCTATTATTCTATTATTGTATTGCAAGAACAGTGCATCATTAACTCTTTCTATTAATTTTTAATTAAATTGATTGTAACTCTATTTTCTCTCAATTTACTTTTTTGAAAACAATTGAAGAAATTAATTATTCGACTTATTAATTGTATTAAAAGAAATGTGGCGATAATTTTTAGCAAACAGTCTGTCAAACAATTAGATTGCAAAATTGCTGAAGTAATTTATTAAAAAGACTAAATACTTTAAAGGCATTGTAAAATTTTTATTTTAAATATCCTTGAAATTATCCTTTAACCAAACGTTTTAAAAAGAAGTCGAATATTATAAAGGTTTTCTCATATATCTGCGTGGAAATATTTTTAATGGAAAAAATAAACCTGGAGAAGCTTTTTATGAAATTAGAATTATGGCATTATTTTAAATCAGTTACCAAATATCTTACGAAATAATAAACATTTAACTCCATTTCAACAGCAATAATAATTTTAATTTTGGAAGAAACTTCTGTAACTAAAAGCATTAAATTAAAATTCGCAAACGCAGCTCAAATAATAATTTTGTCAATGAATTTCTTAAACTAAAATAACATCGACTATAAAAAATGATGTTTTTCTTTCGAATCTAAGAAAAAATTTGATTTTAAGATGAGCAATTTCTTTTCAGATAAAGTATACATGAAGCTAATTAAACACCCATAATAATATTGACATATATCCAAACAAAAACAAAAAATCCCTGTAAAAAAGTCATTTTTATCTCTAGATAAGAAATATTTGTTCTTCTATGCTTCGCTGAAATATGAAGCTTTGATTTCTCTCTCTCAAGAAAAATAACAGGCTTAAAAAAATCTTCATTATTTAAATCAAAACTGAAGAATTAACATTGATTACATAGCTTAAAGAATGCGCAAAAAAAGAGAAAAATACAAAATAAAAAGTAATGCCTCTGAGCTGTATTGATTAAGAAGATAATGCATTTTAAAATCGATACCCAAAGTTTCTTTTTAATTGAAAAAGACGCGCCAACCCTTATTTTTTCGGATAATCAAACACGTATACTTCGAAGAAGCCATGTTAAGAACTTATTAAAACATACCCCCTTCCCTATCCTCTATTTTCTTCTTTTAAGAGATATTAACTTCTAAAAGTAAGCCAAAAGCATGGCGTTTTCTTTCCTTTTTTCTTTTTTTTTTTGAAGACTCCAGAAGATAATGAGTGTGGAAGATTAAAAGAGCAGACAATTAATGCAACGCAAAGTAAACACTGGATCAAAATGCAAAAGGTATTGCTGAATTTTCATTCAACCTTTCTTTTTTCTTCTTTTATTACGATGCCCGAAACTCCATTTTCTACACTTTTTTCACTCTTTTCTCCACTAAAATTCTGAGTTATTATTCCCACGTCGGGAATATTTTACAATGTTATCGGAAAAACCGGAACGCCAGTGAAACGAAGATTATTATTATTGTTTATTTTATTATTATTATTCTTTTTTTCCCTCCTTTCTCCTAGAGCAAAAGGATTATATTTTTCTTATCCACAGAAACTATGAATCTAAGCGTCAAAAGAAAATGGTCCAGCCGAGAGTAAGGGAGTGTTTCAAATGAATATTTTTCTTGTTCTTCGGATGAAAGGAGTTTTGGTTCGAATGTGATCGAAGAGATAACGTTCCCTGTGCCTCACGGAAGAATGCCCCGTGTTTTTTCTATGCCACATTTTCGTTAAAGAAAACTAATTTCCTGTCGGCAGGAAAAACATCACTGATGTGAAATTGTTCGCTAACTATGTTGCCGATGTATCCAGAGTTCTTTATCTCGTCTGGAAAGTTATTTGCAGTGTAGACTGGTCAATGTTTCTTTATTTCTCTGATGGGCGATTCGAAATTCCTATAAAAAAAAGACATGATATCTTAACACGATGTGTATAAGATCATGATGTATATTGCCTGGAAACACGGAAGGAAATAAACTTCAACTCACCACCATATGATTCTCTGAGGATCCAACATTACTCCATGTTTCATCGCAGAACTGTTACTAGATTGTTGTTTGTCTTTGTGATGGAACACATGGAGTTTCGGGAAAGTAAAACAAAAGGAGAAAAAAAAAGGCCATCCTAAATTTAATTTGTGTACTAATAATATAATAATATGTTTGTTATTGTTTACTGCATTATGATGTATGACGTCATAACTATTATTTAAGTAATCCTTGATAAAGACTAATTATTTATCTAATTTTTTTCTAGTTATGTTATGTTAAAATATTTCTGGGATACAGATTGATTTATCAAAATAAATTATCATTATTACATATCGATTAAAATAATTTTAACTTTTATTTTAGTGGGAAGTAAATTCTTCGCCATCCACTGGGAGCTATTTAAAGGTAGGACAATTTTATATTTTGCATTTCTTTTTAATTTGAATTCAATGATATATAAATTATTGTTTCAAAATACTAAAATATACTGAAAGAGTTATAAATTTGATCTATTTGTCTTAAAAAATTTAAGAAATTTACACATACATTCTGGTTGAGTGGTGTAGCTGGTTAGTCACTGCTCTTGTACGCAAACGTTTGAGGGTTCAAACCCTGCCCTATTCGGTGGATTTTCATTATTAAAAAGTCGACAGCACACATATTGTGTGATTATGCGGCATAAAAAGATCTATTGGGTGACATTTTAATTGTTGTTATTATTTCTCTTGATTTTTGTCTTGAACAAGGTGTTGTACACCAACTATTTTTTCAATCATTAGTCGCAATGAATGAGTCATGTGAATGTTAAACTCAGACCGTCTTCGCGCATCATTTCTCATATGTATCTCGATTCCGTGCTGGAAAACCCGTCTTAAAGAAGTTGATGGATACTTGTTTCTATTTATTTCAGTATAAAACTGAAATGTTACAGAAAAACAAGGAAGTTAACGGAAATTTGGAAGGACATTGAAAATTACATTGTTAAGCGTGCTGCATCTGTCAGATTCAAAGACCTCTGTCGCTCAAAATGTGAAGCATTCTACAACGTCCTTAGCACTGAGCCTTAGTATGAATGATAGAAGAAGGAAGAGCTCGTTTCCGCTCATCAAGTGGATACGGTACCAAAATTATTTTTACTATGCATCTCAGCGATTTGAATGCCTAGCCAAAGGTTAAACTAGTCCTTAAGACTACAGTGGACAGTTAAAATGTGGAAAATCGACCAAAATATCGAAAAAAATATTTTTTACTGATTATAATATTTTATTATAGCCTCTCTATGAAACGCCAAAAAAAATTTTGGTTTTATGCATTTTTTACTGAGTTATAAGGTAGTTTCTCGAATTAGTCATCCAAGACCACGCCCCTTTGTTTACATTTTCTAATGTCATGCTATTGTAGCTGTCATGCACTTTGACAGGAAAAAATTCATTTACTGTAGACAAAGCCTCGTTAATTTTTATTTTTAAATGTTAATTTATCAAGTTCAGGTTGGCAAACATTGTTTTAAATGTATCTGAGACCTAAATTGACATTATTTGTTTACCATTCGTTCAAACTTCGGTTTGCATTTTTCGTTCAACTTTACTCAAACCTTATATTGATTTTACCAAAACAAAAAGTTCTTTTCAGAACTAAAGCTCTTTTTAAATCGCATTTGTTGCTTAAAATTATTAGTATGGATCTTATATCATCGAGGTATAGAAAACCTAAGGGTCATCCTACCAAAAGGAGGAAGATGTTGTCTGAAAACAGCAAGAAGCGATGGCAGAAATCTCCTGAAACTGTCGATGAAAAAAAAACAGTTTTATATTACAGAGGGAACCATTATCTGAACCAAATACATCTTCCCAACCTGAGGCAAGTTATAGTTTTACCCACAAAGCTGTGATTTCTGAACTATTGCAAAAGGTTCCTTGCAAATATTGCACAAATTGTGCCCTTGTTATAAAACAATACCAATCCATGGGATATTCTACAAAAATGGAACTTTTATGTGAATCCTGTCATGAAAGCTATGGAAGTGTGTATTATAGTTTCCGAGAGGAGTCTAAAAATTCACATGATATTAACAGCAAGCTGGTGAGTGCCTTCCTATCCATAGGCAGAGAGCATGCTGCTTTGGAAACTTTTTCTTCTGTGCTCAACATGCCAACAATGGACAGAAAAACATTTGCCAAATGCATGCACAACTTATCGGTTAAAAACAAAGAAGGAAAGCCAAAAATGCTCGAAATGTCACGTCAAGCAGCTAGAGCAGCTCACATAAAAGTTGATTCTTCTCTAAAATATCAAAACATCATTGATGTAAGTGTGTCATATGACGGTACATGGCAAAGGCAAGGCCATACATCTAACCTAGGATTAGGAATAATCATAGATGTACTTAGTGGACTTGTCCTTGACTTCGAAGTATTGTCAAAATACTGTCATAATTGCGTTATTACCAGTCGAGATATGGAAGCCGATAGTGCGGAATTTCACATATGGCAAAAATGACATATGGATGAGTGTGACAAAAATTTCGATGGAACGTCTGGAGCCATGGAGATGCATGCTGCACTAATTATGTGGAGACGGTCAATAAGTGATTGCAAATGAGATTCGTTTCCATGCTGAGTGATGGCTACTCAAAAACTTCTCAATTTTCCTCAGAAAATGAAATATATGGTTCTGGGGTAAAAATCGAAAAGGAAGAGTGCTTAAATCATGTTGAGTAGAGGCTAGGCACATCGTTACGCAACAAAGTAAAAGAGCGGAAGGTGAAGAAGGTGACTCTTGGTGGGCGTAAGCAGGGAAGCCTTACAGATAAAAACATAACAAAGTTACAAATTACTACAGAAAAGCTATAAAAGATAATGTTCCTAATACCCAAAAAATGAAAACTGCTATATATGCCAGCCTGATGCATTGCTCGTCAACTGACGAAAAGCCTACGCATGGTAAGTTTCTTGAAGGGGAATCATCATGGTGTTTTTATATAAGAGCAATAGCCAAAGGTGAAACCCCAGGGTCGCATAGTTCCATGAGAACTTGCTTGTCATAACAAGTAGTTGAAAAATTATTCCTGTTTACCAACATTTAGCTTCAGACACCATTTTTGAAAGATACGTAGGAGGCAAGACGCAAAATTGTAATGAAAGTCTGCATAGCTGCATTTGGCGAAAATCCCCAAAAGAGATATTCGTGTCCAAAAGGAGGCTAGAAATAGCAGTTACAGATGCCGTCGAAAAGCACAATTTGGGCTACGTGAAATCACTTGAATTAAAAGAGGACTCAAACCTAAATGATAGTTTTTCTTTGACTATTGCTAAAAGACAGGGTAAACGAAGCATTTCTCAAAACATTTCTGTGAAAAGAGAGAAAAGGAAAATAAATTCTACTAATAAACATGTAGCCTATTCAATTTTTTTCAGACTTAGCAGCAGTTTTCTTTTTATGTGTAATTGAATTTAATACTGTTTTGTATTTTTATAATTTAATTGTATTGAAATACTTTATTTTTACTCATTGTGATTAAGGAAATATATAATATCTTATCTGGTTGATGAAATACATTTTGCTAATTTACTTTAGATATTATTAGAAAGTTCTAGCTTATTTTTCAATATTTATCACTATATATACCACGTGTTTTAATATGACTGTTACAATAAATATTACAGAATCTTTTATATATATATTCTGCACCTATCTTATGTTTATCTGATATTAGTGTTTTTCAAATTTATACTTACCTATCTTTAATTTTTTTAAAAAAATAAGTTATTTTCTTATAAAATCAAAGAAGATGTTTCTCTCTCAAAATCAAAAATTTGCCTCAAAACTGTCTTGAAATTTTGTAATTTAATCCTATTGAAATACTTTTTTTTTACTTATTGTGATTTATGCAATATATAATATATTATCTGGTTGAGATGAAATAATAATGGACTTCTGATTACTTGATATTATTAGAAAGTTCCAGCTTATTTTTCAATTTCTATCACTGTATGTACCACATGTCGATGGGACTGTTACAATAAATATTGCACTTATATGTATATATTCTGCACTTATCTTACATTTGTTATAATATTAGTGTTTTTCTATTTCAAATTTATATTTATATCTTCATTTTTTTTTATAAAAAGCTGAGTTAATTTCCTTTAAAATAAAAAAAAGCTGTTTTTCTCAAAATCAAAAATTTGTCTCGAAACCAAAA
>BMAO01016894.1:0-12641 GCA_019973975.1 Trichonephila clavata | reverse complement strand
AATTTAATTTGATAGCAAAGTGTTAATATCAAAAAATTCTTTTTTAAAGAAATTGAAGAAATCTAAACGATTCTGAAATATTCCGCGAGCCAGGAGTTTTACATGTAATCTGCAGTTACAGTGAGACAGTCTCGTTTTGCATTGCTCCTCTAAATCAAGGTACATAAAAGTTACATGCATTTTTGCTATTCGACTTATTTTCGCAAATTTTTAGTTCTAATTGAAAAATTCTGAGTAAAACAGATCAAGGGAACACTTTCGATGTTCCGAGACAGCCATTATTCGAAACTGGAATCTCCTGATCCTAGACAGGCGCGTTATCATTGCGCCACTGTCCCGTGTTGCGTAAAACATATATGTACTTTAAGATGTTGTTTTGATGGCCAAATGTAAATTGTGAAATCAGAACTTTGATACACATTTAAGGTCTGAAAACTTTTTGAAATATCGACAAGCCATGACTAAACCGGAATCTCGTTTCTAATATCAGGCTCGTGTTATTCTTTTCTCTAATAAACCGTATTGCGTAAAACTGTATCATTAAAAGCTATTTAAATTCTTTTCGAATTTAACTTGGTATTGGAGAATTTTAAGTAAATAAAGAACCAAATAAATCTCTTGAGTTCCGAGCCAGCCAGGATTCGAACCTGGAATCTCCTGATCCGTAGTCAGGCGCGTTATCCATTGCGCACTGGCCCACGATGCCAAATATATATATGTTTTTTCAGAAAGGTTAATTATGTTGCAAAGTGTTAATATCAAAAATTCTTTTTAAAGAAATTTAAGAAATCTAAACGATTCTGAAATATCCGCTGCAAGAGTTTTACATGGAATCTGCAGTTCCAGGACACAGTCTCGTTCTGCATTGCTGCTCTAAATCATGGTAAATAAAAGTTACATGCATTTTTTCTATTCGACTTATTTTCGAAAATTTCTAGTTCTAATTGAAAAAATCTGAGTAAAACAGATCCAAGGGAACATATATCGATGTTCTGAGCCAGCCAGGATTCGAACCTGGAATCTCCTGATCCGTAGTCAGGCGCGTTATCCATTGCGCCACTGGCCCCCGATGCCAAACATATATATGTTTTTTCAGAAAGGTTAATTTGATAGCAATGTGTAATTATCAAAAAATTCCTTTTTATAGAAATTTAAGAAATTAAATTATTCTGAAATGTTCCTGCGAGCCAGGAGTTTTACACGAAATCTACATTTCCAATAACACAGGTTCGTTTTTCATTGATCCCCTAAGTCGTGGTACATAAAAGTTACATTCATTTCAGCTATTCAACTTATTTTTGAAAATTTCTAGATCTAATTGAGAAATTCTGAGTAAAACTAATCCAAGGGAACATCTTTCGACGTTCCGAGCCAGCCAGGATTCAAACCTGGAATCTCCTCATCCGTAGTCAGGCGCGTTATCCATTGCGCCACTGGCCCGTGTTGCGTAAAACCTAAATGTAGTTTTGAGATTGTTGTTTTGATGGCCAAATGTAAATGTGTGAAATCAGAGTTTTGAAAAACATTTATGATCTAAAAAGTTTTTGAAATATCGAACAAGTCATGATTTAAACCGGAATCTCCTTTTCTAATATCAGGCTCGTTATTCTTTCTCTTATAAACCGTATTGCGTAAAAACTGTATCATTAGAAGCTAATTAAATTCTTTTTGAATTTAACTTGGTATTTGGAGAATTTTAAGTAAAAAAGGAACCAAATAAATCTCTTGAGTTTACGAGCAAGCGAGGATTCGAACCTGGAATCTCCTGATCCGTAGTCAGGCGCGTTATCCATTGCGCCACTGACCCACGATGCAAATATATATATGTTTTTTCAGAAAGTTTAATTTGATAGCAAAGTGTTAATATCAAAAAATTCTTTTTTAAAGAAATTGAAGAAATCTAAACGATTCTGAAATATTCCGCGAGCCAGGAGTTTTACATGTAATCTGCAGTTACAGTGAGACAGTCTCGTTTTGCATTGCTCCTCTAAATCAAGGTACGTAAAAGTTACATGCATTTTTGCTATTCGACTTATTTTCGCAAATTTTTAGTTCTAATTGAAAAATTCTGAGTAAAACAGATCCAAGGGAACACCTTTCGATGTTCCGAGACAGCCAGTATTCGAAACTGGAATCTCCTGATCCTTAGACAGGCGCGTTATGCATTGCGCCACTGTCCCGTGTTGCGTAAAACATATATGTACTTTAAGATTGTTGTTTTGATGGCCAAATGTAAATTGTGAAATCAGAACTTTGATACACATTTAAGGTCCTGAAAACTTTTTGAAATATCGACAAGCCATGACTAAAACCGGAATCTCCTTTCCTAATATCAGGCTCGTGTTATTCTTTTCTCTAATAAACCGTATTGCGTAAAAACTGTATCATTAAAGCTAAATAAATTCTTTTCGAATTTAACTTGGTATTTGGAGAATTTTAAGTAAAAAAAGAACCAAATAAATCTCTTGAGGTTCCGAGCCAGCCAGGATTTGAACCTGGAATCTCCTGATTCGTAGTCAGGGGCGTTATCCATTGCGCCACTGGCCCACGATAACAAATATATATATATATATGTTTTTTCAGAAAGTTTAATTATGTTGCAAAGTGTTAATATCAAAAAATTCTTTTTTAAAGAAATTTAAGAAATTTAACGATTCTGAAATATTCCGCGAGCCAGAAGTTTTACATGGAATCTGCAGTTCCAGTGACACAGTCTCGTTCTGCATTGCTCCTCTAAATCATGGTACATAAAAGTTACATGCATTTTTTCTATTCGACTTATTTTCGAAAATTTCTAGTTCTAATTGAAAAAATCTGAGTAAAACAGATCCAAGGAAACATATATCGATGTTCTGAGCCAGCCAGGATTCGAACCTGGAATCTCCTGATCCGTAGTCAGGCGCGTTATCCATTGCGCCACTGGCCCCGATGCCAAACATATATATGTTTTTTCAGAAAGGTTAATTTGATAGCGATGTGTAAATATCAAAAAATTCCTTTTTATAGAAATTTAAGAAATTTAAATTATTCTGAAATGTTCCCGCGAGCCAGGAGTTTAACACGGAATCTACATTTCCAATAACACAGGCTCGTTTTCCATTGCTCCCTAAATCATGGTACATAAAAGTTACATTCATTTCAGCTATTCAACTTATTTTTGAAAATTTCTAGATCTAATTGAGAAATTCTGAGTAAAACAGATCCAAGGGAACATCTTTCGACGTTCCGAGCCAGCCAGGATTCGAACCTGGAATCTCCTGATCCGTAGTCAGGCGCGTTATCCATTGCGCCACTGGCCCGTGTTGCGTAAAACCTAAATGTAGTTTTGAGATTGTTGTTTTGATGGCCAAATGTAAATTGTGTGAAATCAGAGTTTTGAAAAACATTTATGATCTAAAAAGTTTTTGAAATATCGAACAATTCATGATTTAAACCGGAATCTCCTTTTCTAATATCAGGCTCGTTATTCTTTTCTCTTATAAACCGTATTGCGTAAAAACTGTATCATTATAAGCTATTTAAATTCTTTTCGAATTTAACTTGGTATTTGGAGAATTTTAAGTAAAAAAGGAACCAAATAAATCTCTTGAGGTTCCGAGCCAGCCAGGATTCGAACCTGGAATCTCCTGATCCGTAGTCAGGCGCGTTATCCATTGCGCCACTGGCCCACGATGCCAAGTATATATATGTTTTTTCAGAAAGGTTAATTATGTTGCAAAGTGTTAATATCAAAAAATTCTTTTTTAAAGAAATTTAAGAAATATAAACGATTCTGAAATATTCCGCCTGCCAAGAGTTTTACATGGAATCTGCAGTTCCAGTGACACAGTCTCGTTCTGCATTGCTGCTCTAAATCATGGTACATAAAAGTTACATGCATTTTTTCTATTCGACTTATTTTCGAAAATTTCTAGTTCTAATTGAAAAAATCTGAGTAAAACAGATCCAAGGAAACATATATCGATGTTCTGAGCCAGCCAGGATTCGAACCTGGAATCTCCTGATCCGTAGTCAGGCGCGTTATCCATTGCGCCACTGGACCCCGATGCCAAACATATATATGTTTTTTCAGAAAGGTTAATTTGATAGCGATGTGTAAATATCAAAAAATTCCTTTTTATAGAAATTTAAGAAATTTAAATTATTCTGAAATGTTCCCGCGAGCCAGGAGTTTAACACGGAATCTACATTTCCAATAACACAGGCTCGTTTTCCATTGCTCCCTAAATCATGGTACATAAAAGTTACATTCATTTCAGCTATTCAACTTATTTTTGAAAATTTCTAGATCTAATTGAGAAATTCTGAGTAAAACAGATCCAAGGGAACATCTTTCGACGTTCCGAGCCAGCCAGGATTCGAACCTGGAATCTCCTGATCCGTAGTCAGGCGTTATCCATTGCGCCACTGGCCCGTGTTGCGTAAAACCTAAATGTAGTTTTGAGATTGTTGTTTTGATGGCCAAATGTAAATTGTGTGAAATCAGAGTTTTGAAAAACATTTATGATCTAAAAAGTTTTTGAAATATCGAACAAGTCATGATTTAAACCGGAATCTCCTTTTCTAATATCAGGCTCGTTATTCTTTTCTCTTATAAACCGTATTGCGTAAAAACTGTATCATTATAAGCTATTTAAATTCTTTTCGAATTTAACTTGGTATTTGGAGAATTTTAAGTAAAAAAGGAACCAAATAAATCTCTTGAGATTACGAGCCAGCCAGGATTCGAACCTGGAATCTCCTGATCCGTAGTCAGGCGCGTTATCCATTGCGCCACTGACCCACGATGCAAATATATATATGTTTTTTCAGAAATTTTAATTTGATAGCAAAGTGTTAATATCAAAAATTCTTTTTTAAAGAATTTGAAGAAATCTAAACGATTCTGACATATTCCGCGAGCCAGGAGTTTTACATGTAATCTGCAGTTACAGTGAGACAGTCTCGTTTTGCATTGCTCCTCTAAATCATGGTACATAAAAGTTACATGCATTTTTTCTATTCGAATTATTTTCGAAAATTTCTAGTTCTAATTGAAAAATTCTGAGTAAAACAGATCCAAGGGAACACCTTTCGATGTTCGGAGACATCCAGTATTCGAAACTGGAATCTCCTGATCCTTAGACAGGCGCGTTATGCATTGCGCCACTGTCCCGTGTTGCGTAAAACATATATGTACTTTAAGATTGTTGTTTTGATGGCCAAATGTAAATTGTGAAATCAGAACTTTGATACACATTTAAGGTTCTGAAAACTTTTTGAAATATCGACAAGCCATGACTAAAACCGGAATCTCCTTTCTAATATCAGGCTCGTGTTATTCTTTTCTCTAATAAACCGTATTGCGTAAAAACTGTATCATTAAAAGCTATTTAAATTCTTTTCGAATTTAACTTTGTATTTGGAGAATTTTAAGTAAAAAAAGAACCAAATAAATCTCTTGAGTTTCCGCGCCAGCCAGGATTCGAACCTGGAATCTCCTGATCCGTAGTCAGGCGCGTTATCCATTGCGCCACTGGCCCACGATGCCAAATATATATATGTTTTTTCAGAAAGGTTAATTATGTTGCAAAGTGTTAATATCAAAAAATTCTTTTTTAAAGAAATTTAAGAAATCTAAACGATTCTGAAATATTCCGCCTGCCAAGAGTTTTACATGGAATCTGCAGTTCCAGTGACACAGTCTCGTTCTGCATTGCTGCTCTAAATCATGGTACATAAAAGTTACATGCATTTTTTCTATTCGACTTATTTTCGAAAATTTCTAGTTCTAATTGAAAAAATCTGAGTAAAACAGATCCAAGGGAACATATATCGATGTTCTGAGCCAGCCAGGATTCGAACCTGGAATCTCCTGATCCGTAGTCAGGCGCGTTATCCATTGCGCCACTGGCCCCCGATGCCAAACATATATATGTTTTTTCAGAAAGGTTAATTTGATAGCGATGTGTAATTATCAAAAAATTCCTTTTTATAGAAATTTAAGAAATTTAAATTATTCTGAAATGTTCCCGCGAGCCAGGAGTTTTACACGGAATCTACATTTCCAATAACACAGCCTCGTTTTCCATTGCTCCCCTAAATCATGGTACATAAAAGTTACATTCATTTCAGCTATTCAACTTATTTTTGAAAATTTCTAGATCTAATTGAGAAATTCTGAGTAAAACAGATCCGAGGGAACATCTTTCGACGTTCCGAGCCAGCCAGGATTCGAACCTGGAATCTCCTGATCCGTAGTCAGGCGCGTTATCCATTGCGCCACTGGCCCGTGTTGCGTAAAACCTAAATGTAGTTTTGAGATTGTTGTTTTGATGGCCAAATGTAAATTGTGTGAAATCAGAGTTTTGAAAAACATTTATGATCGAAAAAGTTTTTGAAATATCGAACAAGTCATGATTTAAACCGGAATCTCCTTTTCTAATATTAGGCTGGTTATTCTTTTCTCTTATAAACCGTATTGCGTAAAAACTGTATCATTATAAGCTATTTAAATTCTTTTCGAATTTAACTTGGTATTTGGAGAATTTTAAGTAAAAAAGGAACCAAATAAATCTCTTGAGGTTCCGAGCCAGCCAGGATTCGAACCTGGAATCTCCTGATCCGTAGCCAGGCGCGTTATCCATTGCGCCACTGGCCCACGATGCCAAGTATATACATGTTTTTTCAGAAAGGTTAATTATGTTGCAAAGTGTTAATATCAAAAAATTCTTTTTTAAAGAAATTTAAGAAATCTAAACGATTCTGACATATTCCGCGAGCCAGGAGTTTTACATGTAATCTGCAGTTACAGTGAGACAGTCTCGTTTTGCATTGCTCCTCTAAATCAAGGTACGTAAAAGTTACATGCATTTTTGCTATTCGACTTATTTTCGCAAATTTTTAGTTCTAATTGAAAAATTCTGAGTAAAACAGATCCAAGGGAACACCTTTCGATGTTCGGAGACATCCAGTATTCGAAACTGGAATCTCCTGATCCTTAGACAGGCGCGTTATGCATTGCGCCACTGTCCCGTGTTGCGTAAAACATATATGTACTTTAAGATTGTTGTTTTGATGGCCAAATGTAAATTGTGAAATCAGAACTTTGATACACATTTAAGGTCCTGAAAACTTTTTGAAATATCGACAAGCCATGACTAAAACCGGAATCTCCTTTCCTAATATCAGGCTCGTGTTATTCTTTTCTCTAATAAACCGTATTGCGTAAAAACTGTATCATTAAAAGCTATTTAAATTCTTTTCGAATTTAACTTTGTATTTGGAGAATTTTAAGTAGAAAAAGAACCAAATAAAGCTCTTGAGGTTTCGAACCAGCCAGGATTTGAACCTGGAATCTCCTGATCCGTAGTCAGGCGCGTTATCCATTGCGCCACTGGCCCACGATGCCAAATATATATATGTTTTTTCAGAAAGGTTAATTATGTTGCAAAGTGTTAATATCAAAAAATTCTTTTTTAAAGAAATTTAAGAAATCTAAACGATTCTGAAATATTCCGCCTGCCAGAGTTTTACATGGAATCTGCAGTTCCAGTGACACAGTCTCGTTCTGCATTGCTCTCTAAATCATGGTACATAAAAGTTACATGCATTTTTGCTATTCGACATATTTTTGAAAATTTCTAGTTCTAATTGAAAAATTCTGAGTTAAACAGATCCAAGGGAACATTTCGATGTTCGAGCCAGCCAGGATTCGAACCTGGAATCTCCTGATCCGTAGTCAGGCGCGTTATCCATTGCGCCACTGGCCCGTGTTGCGTAAAACTATATGTATTTTAGATTGTTGTTTTGATGGCCAAATGTAAATTGTGAAATCAGATTTTGAAACATTTATGATCTAAAATTTTTGAAATATCGACAAGTCATGATTTAAACCGGAATCTCCTTTTCTAATATCAGGCTCGTTATTCTTTTCTCTATAAACCGTATTGCGTAAAAACTGTATCATTATAAGCTATTTAAATTCTTTTCGAATTTAACTTGGTATTTGGAGAATTTTAAGTAAAAAAGAACCAAATAAATCTCTTGAGTTCCGAGCCAGCCAGGATTCGAACCTGGAATCTCCTGATCCGTAGTCAGGCGCGTTATCCATTGCGCCACTGGCCCACGATGCCAAATATATATATGTTTTTTCAGAAAGGTTAATTATGTTGCAAAGTGTTAATATCAAAAAATTCTTTTTTAAAGAAATTTAAGAAATCTAAACGATTCTGAAATATTCCGCCTGCCAAGAGTTTTACATGGAATCTGCAGTTCCAGTGACACAGTCTCGTTCTGCATTGCTGCTCTAAATCATGGTACATAAAAGTTACATGCATTTTTTCTATTCGACTTATTTTCGAAAATTTCTAGTTCTAATTGAAAAAATCTGAGTAAAACAGATCCAAGGGAACATATATCGATGTTCTGAGCCAGCCAGGATTCGAACCTGGAATCTCCTGATCCGTAGTCAGGCGCGTTATCCATTGCCCTACTGGCCCCGATGCCAAACATATATATGTTTTTTCAGAAAGGTTAATTTGATAGCGATGTGTAATTATCAAAAAATTCCTTTTTATAGAAATTTAAGAAATTTAAATTATTCTGAAATGTTCCCGCGAGCCAGGAGTTTTACACGGAATCTACATTTCCAATAACACAGGCTCGTTTTCCATTGCTCCCCTAAATCATGGTACATAAAAGTTACATTCATTTCAGCTATTCAACTTATTTTTGAAAATTTCTAGATCTAATTGAGAAATTCTGAGTAAAACAGATCCAAGAGAACATCTTTCGACGTTCCGAGCCAGCCAGGATTCGAACCTGGAATCTCCTGATCCGTAGTCAGGCGCGTTATCCATTGCGCCACTGGCCCGTGTTGCGTAAAACCTAAATGTAGTTTTGAGATTGTTGTTTTGATGGCCAAATGTAAATTGTGTGAAATCAGAGTTTTGAAAAACATTTATGATCTAAAAAGTTTTTGAAATATCGAACAAGTCATGATTTAAACCGGAATCTCCTTTTCTAATATCAGGCTCGTTATTCTTTTCTCTTATAAACCGTATTGCGTAAAAACTGTATCATTATAAGCTATTTAAATTCTTTTCGAATTTAACTTGGTATTTGGAGAATTTTAAGTAAAAAAGGAACCAAATAAATCTCTTGAGATTACGAGCCAGCCAGGATTCGAACCTGGAATCTCCTGATCCGTAGTCAGGCGCGTTATCCATTGCGCCACTGACCCACGATGCAAATATATATATGTTTTTTCAGAAATTTTAATTTGATAGCAAAGTGTTAATATCAAAAATTCTTTTTTAAAGAATTTGAAGAAATCTAAACGATTCTGACATATTCCGCGAGCCAGGAGTTTTACATGTAATCTGCAGTTACAGTGAGACAGTCTCGTTTTGCATTGCTCCTCTAAATCAAGGTACGTAAAAGTTACATGCATTTTTGCTATTCGAATTATTTTCGCAAATTTTTAGTTCTAATTGAAAAATTCTGAGTAAAACAGATCCAAGGAACACCTTTCGATGTTCGGAGACAGCCAGTATTCGAAACTGGAATCTCCTGATCCTTAGACAGGCGCGTTATGCATTGCGCCACTGTCCCGTGTTGCGTAAAACATATATGTACTTTAAGATTGTTGTTTTGATGGCCAAATGTAAATTGTGAAATCAGAACTTTGATACACATTTAAGGTCCTGAAAACTTTTTGAAATATCGACAAGCCATGACTAAAACCGGAATCTCCTTTCCTAATATCAGGCTCGTGTTATTCTTTTCTCTAATAAACCGTATTGCGTAAAAACTGTATCATTAAAAGCTATTTAAATTCTTTTCGAATTTAACTTGGTATTTGGAGAATTTTAAGTAAAATAAAGAACCAAATAAATCTCTTGAGTTTCCGAGCCAGCCAGGATTCGAACCTGGAATCTCCTGATCCGTAGTCAGGCGCGTTATCCATTGCGCCACTGGCCCACGATGCCAAATATATATATGTTTTTTCAGAAAGGTTAATTATGTTGCAAAGTGTTAATATCAAAAAATTCTTTTTTAAAGAAATTTAAGAAATCTAAACGATTCTGAAATATTCCGCCTGCCAAGAGTTTTACATGGAATCTGCAGTTCCAGTGACACAGTCTCGTTCTGCATTGCTGCTCTAAATCATGGTACATAAAAGTTACATGCATTTTTTCTATTCGACTTATTTTCGAAAATTTCTAGTTCTAATTGAAAAAATCTGAGTAAAACAGATCCAAGGGAACATATATCGATGTTCTGAGCCAGCCAGGATTCGAACCTGGAATCTCCTGATCCGTAGTCAGGCGCGTTATCCATTGCGCCACTGGCCCCCGATGCCAAACATATATATGTTTTTTCAGAAAGGTTAATTTGATAGCGATGTGTAATTATCAAAAAATTCCTTTTTATAGAAATTTAAGAAATTTAAATTATTCTGAAATGTTCCCGCGAGCCAGGAGTTTTACACGGAATCTACATTTCCAATAACACAGCCTCGTTTTCCATTGCTCCCCTAAATCATGGTACATAAAAGTTACATTCATTTCAGCTATTCAACTTATTTTTGAAAATTTCTAGATCTAATTGAGAAATTCTGAGTAAAACAGATCCAAGAGAACATCTTTCGACGTTCCGAGCCAGCCAGGATTCGAACCTGGAATCTCCTGATCCGTAGTCAGGCGCGTTATCCATTGCGCCACTGGCCCGTGCTGCGTAAAACCTAAATGTAGTTTTGAGATTGTTGTTTTGATGGCCAAATGTAAATTGTGTGAAATCAGAGTTTTGAAAAACATTTATGATCTAAAAAGTTTTTGAAATATCGAACAATTCATGATTTAAACCGGAATCTCCTTTTCTAATATCAGGCTCGTTATTCTTTTCTCTTATAAACCGTATTGCGTAAAAACTGTATCATTATAAGCTATTTAAATTCTTTTCGAATTTAACTTGGTATTTGGAGAATTTTAAGTAAAAAAGGAACCAAATAAATCTCTTGAGGTTACGAGCCAGCCAGGATTCGAACCTGGAATCTCCGGATCCGTAGTCAGGCGCGTTATCCATTGCGCCACTGACCCACGATGCCAAACATATATATGTTTTTTCAGAAATTTTAATTTGATAGCAAAGTGTTAATATCAAAACATTCTTTTTTAAAGAATTTGAAGAAATCTAAACGATTCTGACATATTCCGCGAGCCAGGAGTTTTACATGTAATCTGCAGTTACAGTGAGACAGTCTCGTTTTGCATTGCTCCTCTAAATCAAGGTACGTAAAAGTTACATGCATTTTTGCTATTCGACTTATTTTCGCAAATTTTTAGTTCTAATTGAAAAATTCTGAGTAAAACAGATCCAAGGGAACACCTTTCGATGTTCGGAGACATCCAGTATTCGAAACTGGAATCTCCTGATCCTTAGACAGGCGCGTTATGCATTGCGCCACTGTCCCGTGTTGCGTAAAACATATATGTACTTTAAGATTGTTGTTTTGATGGCCAAATGTAAATTGTGAAATCAGAACTTTGATACACATTTAAGGTCCTGAAAACTTTTTGAAATATCGACAAGCCATGACTAAAACCGGAATCTCCTTTCCTAATATCAGGCTCGTGTTATTCTTTTCTCTAATAAACCGTATTGCGTAAAAACTGTATCATTAAAAGCTATTTAAATTCTTTTCGAATTTAACTTGGTATTTGGAGAATTTTAAGTAAAAAAGGAACCAAAAAAATCTCTTGAGGTTCCGAGCCAGCCAGGATTCGAACCTGGAATCTCCTGATCCGTAGTCAGGCGCGTTATCCATTGCGCCACTGGCCCACGATGCCAAGTATATATATGTTTTTTCAGAAAGGTTAATTATGTTGCAAAGTGTTAATATCAAAAAATTCTTTTTTAAAGAAATTTAAGAAATATAAACGATTCTGAAATATTCCGCCTGCCAGGAGTTTTACATGGAATCTGCAGTTCCAGTGACACAGTCTCGTTCTGCTTTGCTCCTCTATAAATCATGGTACATAAAAGTTACATGCATTTTTTCTATTCGACTTATTTTCGAAAATTTCTAGTTCTAATTGAAAAAATCTGAGTAAAACAGATCCAAGGAAACATATATCGATGTTCTGAGCAGCCAGGATTCGAACCTGGAATCTCTGATCCGTAGTCAGGCGCGTTATCCATTGCGCCACTGGCCCCCGATGCCAAACATATATATGTTTTTTCAGAAAAGGTTAATTTGATAGCGATGTGTAATTATCAAAAAATTCCTTTTTATAGAAATTTAAGAATTTAATATTCTGAAACGTTCCCGCGAGCCAGGAGTTTTACACGGAATCTACATTTCCAATAACACAGCCTCGTTTTCTATTGCACTCCTAAATCATGGTACAAAAAAGTTACATTCATTTTCAGCTATCAACTTATTTTTGAAATTTCTAGATCTAATTCAGAAATTCTGAGTAAAACTGATCCAAGGGAACATCTTTCGACGTTCCGAGCCAGCCAGGATTCGAACCTGGAATCTCCTGATCCGTAGTCAGGCGCGTTATCCATTGCGCCACTGGCCCGTGTTGCGTAAAACCTAAATGTAGTTTTGAGATTGTTGTTTTGATGGCAAATGTAAATTGTGTGAAATCAGA
>BMAO01016893.1:0-24615 GCA_019973975.1 Trichonephila clavata | reverse complement strand
ACACTATTAAAATTCGAAGGTAAACAAACGTATCTATCTATCTATCTATCTACTGTATGTGCGTCTATCTTCTCACGAACAGCACCACGCAGAAAGTCGCGGAAGGTACCAAAAGATCGGGAATTTTCCGGGGAAGCCGTATTGCCTATTTATATTCCGATATTGTATTAAAAACCTTAAAACGCCTAATTGTTTTACTCCTGCCGGTTGTTTACTTGGCGGAACTTCCCTTCCGTTTCGGCCGAGCGGTAATCTTACGTTTTCCACCATATTAAAATTGTCATCTAATTTTCGGTGTCGAAATTAGACAAAAAATAATTACAGAATCGGAAAGATCATTTATTTCGCCACGACACGGTATATATTTTTTTGTAAAATAACGATATTTTCTATTTTTTTCGAATTTTTTAAAATAGTGTTAAAACTGATGCGTTTTTATGAAAATTATTTCTAAATCGTTGGGTATGAATTACTTTTCGTGTTATTAAATCGATATTCTACACTAATTAACTTCAAGCCTTTCTCTTTTAGATCCATTCATTTAAAAAATAAAATTCCAAAACTTTTTTTTAAAGAATTTTTAAAAAGTAGTCTTAATTTTTACTTCACATTGAATAACTTCGTCATTTATGAAGATAATCTCACAAAACCTTTTTTCCGTGTGTACAGTAATATTATCCGTAACATATACGAAGATTGAAAAAATTGCTTCAAAATTACGGATTTAAAAAAAAAATTGTGATTTTCGTAAACTTATGTTTTTTCTGAGAAATAAATTAAAAAGTAGTAATTTGTACATTTTTTATTTCAAAGTACGTTATTTTTGCAAATAGTTGGTGATGTTTGAGAGCATTAACGTAAAAATTATGCCCTTAAAATGAAGGTAATGATTTTTAAAATAATTTAAAATACGCGATTTTACATTTAGCCAAACATTGGTTAACTGTCTTGTGGCGGAGTGCTCAGAGCTCCCGCTACACTCAAGACTATAACTGCAGCACTGCCGTGCGTGGTCAATGCGAAGGAGGGTGTACGCCTCGCAGAAACCCGCCGGTCGCTCTTTTCATACTTGTCTTAAATTTTTTCTCCTACTGGACATTGCGTCGCCACACATTACTTTTCGTGTTATTAAATCGATATTCTACACTAATTAACTTCAAGCCTTTCTCTTTTAGATCCATTCATTTAAAAAATAAAATTCCCAAAACTTTTTTTTTAAAGAATTTTTAAAAAGTAGTCTCAATTTTTACTTCACATTGAATAACTTCTTCAATGATTGAATTCACTTGCTGCATCCCCACTGATCTGAAATTTACTTCATTTTCAGTGCTGCCATTATGTAAGCAAATGGTATGTCACAATTAATTGCTAAATGAGCAATTTTAATCAATTTTATTAGAAAATAATTAATAAGTTAGTTTTTTATAATATACTTTTTTTCGCAGATACGTGTTTAAATAATTTAATTAACACAGAGTGGAATGAAAAACTATAAAATTAAAATTAAAAAAATTAAATGTTTTTATCAAATAGTATTCTTTTTTTTTGAATGTTTTTTTCAGTGAATGTTAGCATATAACTAGGTTTTCCCCCAAAAGTGGATTTTTAACACTTACATATGTTTAATCAAACACCCAAACGTTTCAAGAATTATCTGTAGAATTTTTTTTATTAGTATTTATTGATAATGGATTTAAATTAATATATTTTTTTAAAATCAAAGGAATGTTTCTATTATTTTATTATTAAATTAATTATTTGTTAATAAAAAGTATATCGCCTATTATTTAGGATAAAAATACGTTCTAGAGACATTTTTAAGCTAACTGTAAGTAACGATTGATTGATTAATGAAAACCTGAAAATTATTTTATTATTTTAGATTCCTAAAAACTATCTATTATAAAATAAATGATTTTTTTTAAATCAAGCATCAGAATAGTTTTATGAGTTTTTATGAACATTATTTCTAAATCGTTGCGTATGAATTTATTTTCGTGTTATTAAATCGATATTCTACACTAAGTAACTTCAAGCCTTTCTCTTTTAGATCCATTCATTTAAAAAATAAAATGACCAAAACTTTTTTTCTGCGATTTTTTAAATATTAGACCAAATTTTTACTCAACGTTGAATAACTTCGTTATTTATTAAAATTATCGCACGAAACTTTTTTTTCGTGTGTAAAAAAATATCATCTGTAATCTGTACGAAGATTGAAAAAATTGCTTAAAAATTACGGATTTAAAATTTTTTTTGTGATTTTCGTAAAGTACCGTTTTTGCGATCATGAAAAGTTTAAAAAAACACTGGGAAGATTTTTTGAGTTTTTTGCGCATGCGCGGTAGAATTAGTGAAGGTCAATGTTACGTTTCAGTTTTTGGATGAATTATAAAAAAACACTCAAAATACTTAAATTAATCATTTAATAATTTCTTCATTGAAAAAAGATAATTGCATGAAACTTTTTTCCCGTGTGTCGAACATTTCGAAAAATCCTCTGAATTTTTCTTCAAGATTTAAAATAGTAGTAAAATTTTGTAATTTGAAAATTTTCAACTTTTCTGTCTTTTTTCAACATACAATTATTTTTAAGAAATCTACTTTTTCATTTCGGGGGGCTAAAAAATTGCAACGAAAGAATTCAAAAGTGAGTGAGTGATTTTTAAAGTCGCACTGTTCACCTACTCGAGGGTTTTTGGCGACGGACATTGAATTTTCAACCATGGTCAAGTGACGAGGACGACACCTGAGCTTTCACCCTTCTCTCCTAATTACCACACCAACACAAGAACAAATTTCGAAAAAGGGAGTTTTAATGACATAGTTAAAGAAATTACTGACAACGCGCGCATACACACACATAAGTGCTATCGACATGAGGGAAAAAGGAAATTCCCCTGGGGATTATATATATATAAGTTATTCACTCGGTAAAAGCCCGTGCAACGCCGGGCCTGGGGAGAGGAAAGAAACAAAGAAGTCAAAGTAATTTCGAAAAATATTATTGGATGTGCTGATTTTGTGAAGAGAAGGGAAAATGTTAAACGAGAAAGCCATGATACGCACTCAAGGGCGGGCACTCACATCGTACGCGTTACACCCACATAAAAGTGAAGGCATCAGAAAGAAAGAAGGAAATTAACATGGGGATAAGTTATACCCTCGGTAAAAGCCCGTGCAACGCCGGGCCATGAAAGCTAGTCTACACTATTAAAATTCGAAGGTAAACAAACGTATCTATCTATTATTATGTATGTATGTGCGTCTATCTTCTCACGAACAGCACCACGCAGAAAGTCGCGGAAGGTACCAAAAGATCGGGAATTTTCCGGGGAAGCCGTATTGCCTATTTATATTCCGATATTGTAATTAGTTAAAAAGATATTAATTAAAAACCTTAAAACGCCTAATTGTTTTACTCCTGCGGTTGTTTACTTGGCGGAACTTCCCTTCCGTTTCGGCCGCGAGGTAATCTTACGTTTTCCACCATATTAAAATTGTCATCTAATTTTCGGTGTCGAAATTAGACAAAAAATAATTACAGAATCGGAAAGATCATTTATTTCGCCACGACACGGTATAATTTTTTTTGTAAAATAACGGTATTTTCTATTTTTTCGAATTTTTTAAAATAGTGTTAAAACTGATGCGTTTTTATGAAAATTATTTCTAAATCGTTGGGTATGAATTACTTTTCGTGTTATTAAATCGATATTCTACACTAATTAACTTCAAGCCTTTCTCTTTTAGATCCATTCATTTAAAAAATAAAATTCCCAAAACTTTTTTTTTAAAGAATTTTTAAAAAGTAGTCTTAATTTTTACTTCACATTGAATAACTTCGTCATTTATGAAGATAATCTCACAAAACCTTTTTTCCGTGTGTACAGTAATATTATCCGTAACATATACGAAGATTGAAAAATTGCTTCAAAATTACGGATTTAAAAAAAAATTGTGATTTTCGTAAACTTATGTTTTTCTGAGAAATAAATTAAAAAGTAGTAATTTGTACATTTTTTATTTCAAAGTACGTTATTTTTGCAAATAGTTGGTGATGTTTGAGAGCATTAACGTAAAAATTATGCCCTTAAAATGAAGGTAATGATTTTTAAAATAATTTAAAATACGCGATTTTACATTTAGCCAAACATTGGTTAACTGCTCTTGTGGCGGAGTGTTCAGAGCTCCCGCTACACTCAAGACTATAACTGCAGCACTGCCGTGCGTGGTCAATACGAAGGAGGGTGTACGCCTCGCAGAAACCCGCCGGTCGCTCTTTTCATACTTGTCTTAAATTTTTTCTCCTACTGGACATTGCGTCGCCACACATTACTTTTCGTGTTATTAAATCGATATTCTACACTAATTAACTTCAAGCCTTTCTCTTTTAGATCCATTCATTTAAAAAATAAAATTCCCAAAACTTTTTTTTAAAGAATTTTTAAAAAGTAGTCTCAATTTTTACTTCACATTGAATAACTTCTTCAATGATTGAATTCACTTGCTGCTTCCCGCTGATCTGAAATTTACTTCATTTTCAGTGCTGCCATTATGTAAGCAAATGGTATGTCACAATTAATTGCTAAATGAGCAATTTTAATCAATTTTATTAGAAAATAATTAATAAGTTAGTTTTTTATAATATACTTTTTTTCGCAGATACGTGTTTAAATAATTTAATTAACACAGAGTGGAATGAAAAACTATAAAATTAAAATTAAAAAATTAAATGTTTTTATCAAATAGTATTCTTTTTTTTTAATGTTTTTTTCAGTGAATGTTAGCATATAACTAGGTTTTCCCCAAAAGTGGATTTTTAACACTTACATATGTTTAATCAAACACCCAAACGTTTCAAGAATTATCTGTAGAATTTTTTTATTAGTATTTATTGATAATGGATTTAAATTAATATATTTTTTTAAAATCAAAGGAATGTTTCTATTATTTTATTATTAAATTAATTATTTGTTAATAAAAAGTATATCGCCTATTATTTAGGATAAAAATACGTTCTAGAGAGACATTTTTAAGCTAACTGTAAGTAACGATTGATTGATTAATGAAAACCTGAAAATTATTTTATTATTTTAGATTCCTAAAAACTATCTTTTATAAAATAAATGATTTTTTTTAAATCAAGCATCAGAATAGTTTTATGAGTTTTTATGAACATTATTTCTAAATCGTTGCGTATGAATTTATTTTCGTGTTATTAAATCGATATTCTACACTAAGTAACTTCAAGCCTTTCTCTTTTAGATCCATTCATTTAAAAAATAAAATGACCGAAACTTTTTTTCTGCGATTTTTTAAATATTAGACCAAATTTTTACTCAACGTTGAATAACTTCGTTATTTATTAAAATTATCGCACGAAACTTTTTTTTCGTGTGTAAAAAAATATCATCTGTAATCTGTACGAAGATTGAAAAAATTGCTTTAAAATTACGGATTTAAAATTTTTTTTGTGATTTTCGTAAAGTACCGTTTTTGCGATCATGAAAAGTTTAAAAAAACACTGGGAAGATTTTTTGAGTTTTTTGCGCATGCGCGGTAGAATTAGTGAAGGTCAATGTTACGTTTCAGTTTTTGAACGAATTATAATAAAACATTCAAAATACTTAAATTAATCATTTAATAATTTCTTCATTGAAAAAAGATAATTGCATGAAACTTTTTTCCCGTGTGTCGAACATTTCAAAAAATCCTCTGAATTTTTCTTCAAGATTTAAAGTAATAGTGAAATTTTGTAATTTAAAAAATTTCAATTTTTCTGTCTTTTTTCAACATACAATTATTTTTAAGAAATCTACGTTTTCATTTCGGGAGGCTAAAAAATTGCAACGAAAGAATTCAAAAGCAAATGAGTGATTTTTAAAGTCGCACTGTTCACCTACTCGAGGGTTTTTGGCGACGGACATTGAATTTTCAACCATGGTCAAGTGACGAGGACGACACCTGAGCTTTCACCCTTCTCTCCTAATTACCACACCAACACAAGAACAAATTTCGAAAAAGGGAGTTTTAATGACATAGTTAAAGAAATTACTGACAACGCGCGCATACACACACATAAGTGCTATCGACATGAGGGAAAAAGGAAATTCCCCTGGGGATTATATATATATAAGTTATTCACTCGGTAAAAGCCCGTGCAACGCCGGGCCTGGGGAGAGGAAAGAAACAAAGAAGTCAAAGTAATTTCGAAAAATATTATTTGATGTGCTGATTTTGTGAAGAGAAGGGAAAATGTGAAACGAGAAAGCCATGATACGCACTCAAGTGGCGGGCACTCACATCGTACGCGTTACACCCACATAAAAGTGAAGGCATCAGAAAGAAAGAAGGCAATTAACATGGGGATAAGTTATACCCTCGGTAAAAGCCCGTGCAACGCCAGGCCATGATAGCTAGTCTACACTATTAAAATTCGAAGGTAAACAAACGTATCTATCTATGTATGTATGTATGTATGTGCGTTTATCTTGTTACGAACAGCACCACGCAGAAAGTCGCGGAAGGTACCAAAAGATCGGGAATTTTCCGGGGAAGCCGTATTGCCTATTTATATTCCGATATTGTAATTAGTTAAAAAGATATTAATTAAAAACCTTAAAACGCCTAATTGTTTTACACCTGCGGTTGTTTACTTGGCGGAACTTCCCTTCCGTTTCGGCCGAGCGGTAATCTTACGTTTTCCACCATATTAAAATTGTCATCTAATTTTCGGTGTCAAAATTAGACAAAAAATAATTACAGAATCGGAAAGATCATTTATTTCGCCACGACACGGTATATTTTTTTTTGTAAAATAACGGTATTTTCTATTTTTTTCGAATTTTTTAAAATAGTGTTAAAACTGATGCGTTTTTATGAAAATTATTTCTAAATCGTTGGGTATGAATTACTTTTCGTGTTATTAAATCGATATTCTACACTAATTAACTTCAAGCCTTTCTCTTTTAGATCCATTCATTTAAAAAATGAAATTCCCAAAACTTTTTTTTTAAAGAGTTTTTAAAAATTAGTCTTAATTTTTACTTCACATTGAATAACTTCGTCATTTATGAAGATAATCTCACAAAACCTTTTTTCCTTGTGTACAGTAATATTATCCGTAACATATACGAAAATTGAAAAAATCGCTTCAAAATTATGGATTTAAAAAAAAAAATTGTGATTTTCGTAAACTTATGTTTTTTTTTTGAGAAATAAATTAAAAAGTAGTAATTTGTACATTTTTTATTTCAAAGTACATTATTTTTGCAAATAGTTGGTGATGTTTGAGAGCATTAACGTAAAAATTACGCCCTTAAAATGAAGTAATGATTTTTTAAAATAATTTAAAATACGCGATTTTACATTTAGCCAAACATTAGGTAACTGTCTTGTGGCGGAGTGCTCAGAGCTCCCGCTACACTCAAGATTATAACTGCAGCACTGCCGTACGTGGTCAATGCAAAGGAGGGTGTACGCCTCGCAGAAACCCGCCGGTCGCTCTTTTCATACTTGTCTTAAATTTTTTCTCCTACTGGACATTGCGTCGCCACACATTACTTTTCGTGTTATTAAATCGATATTCTACATTTATTAACTTCAAGCCTTTCTAGTTTAGATCCATTCATTTAAAAATAAAATTCCCAAAACTTTTTTTTTAAAGAATTTTTAAAAAGTAGTCTTAATTTTTACTTCACATTGAATAACTTCTTCAATGATTGAATTCACTTGCTGCATCCCCACTGATCTGAAATTTACTTCATTTTCAGTGCTGCCATTATGTAAGCAAATGGTATGTCACAATTAATTGCTAAATGAGCAATTTTAATCAATTTTATTAGAAAATAATTAATAAGTTAGTTTTTTATAATATACTTTTTTTAGCAGATACGTGTTTAAATAATTTAATTAACACAGAGTGGAATGAAAAACTATAAAATTAAAATTAAAAAAATTGCATGTTTTTATCAAATAGTATTATTTTCTTTTTGAAAGTTTTTTTCAGTGAATGTTGGCATATAACTATGTTTTCCCCCAAAGGTGGATTTTTAACACTTATATATGTTTAATCAAACATCCAAACGTTTCAAGAGCTATCTGTAGAATTTTTTTTATTAGTATTTATTAATAATGGATTTAAATTAATATATATTTTTTTAATTAAAATGCATTCAATGCATTTCTGAGATTCATTTAAAATATTTATCAGTATCGAAATTTTTGTTCTCTTTCATAAAACTTATAGTTTACTTTAAAATAATGCGTAATTGCATGAAACTTTTTTCCCCGTGTCAAATATTTCAAATAATTCTCACAATTTTACTTCAAGAATTAAAATAGTAGTGAAATTTTGTAATTTGAAAAATTTATACTTCCTGTCTTTTTTTCAGCACACAACTATTTTTAAAAAGGCTACAGTTTCGTTTCCGGGAAAAAACTATCTTTCGTTAAAGAATTTTATAGAAAAAAAACACCTTTTTTTTTCTTTTTACGAAACAATCCTGTTTTGCATATTTTATGATTTTTTCTCTTCCCGTGTGTCGATTTCGCTTAAAAATTACTGATTTTAAAGATTTCTTTTTGTGATTTTCATAAAATAAAGTTTTTGCGAGAAATATTACAAGCATTATTTTTGTAACCTTTTTTCTTTAAAAATTATTGTTGTTTCCAATCAAATGTGAAAACTTGGAATTTTCAATTAAAAATTGAGCTCTCAAAAATAATGAAAGCTTGAAAGACATTCTAAAGGGTTTGCGCATGCGCTAGAATCATTATTATTATTTTTTCTGCCTCTGTTTAACGCTCAGTGGCCAAGGTCAAACTTGCTGTTCTTGGCAAAAGTGAATGAGTGGAATAAAAAATACTGTAAAAAAAATATAATTCTGAAACATATATTAGTCTCACACACAGTATTATTTTCTTTTTGAATGATTTTGTGCAGTGAATGTAAATAAATTTCCAGGCTTTTTCATTCTTATATATTTTTAATCTAACATTCAAAAACAACGAAATGAAAAAATGAATAATCCTTTCGATAATTAACGGTGAGAATTTTTGTATTTATTTTTTTAAAAATGGATTTAAAATAATAGATATTTTACGAAACTAAAGCAATATTTAATTTTTTTTATTATTATTTATACATAATGGAATTAAATTAATATATTTTTTTTAAATAAAAGGAATGTTTCTATTATTTCCTTATTAAATTAATTATTTGTTAATAAAAAGTATATCGCCTATTATTTTGGATAAAAATACGTTCTAGAGAGACCTTTTTAAGCTAACTGTAAGTAGCGATTGATTGATTAATGAAAACCTGAAAATTATTTAATTATTTTAGATTCCTAAAATTATCTATTATTAAAAAATGATGACTTTTTTTTACTCCAGCATCAAAATAGTTTTCTTTTTATTGTTTAAATTTATTATTTTTTTACTAAAGCAATATTGTTTTTGATATGTCATGAATAGAAACTTGAAGATAAATCTTATATCTGAGGGGAGAGTCAGGGGGAAAATAGTTCTACACTCAAAAAAGCCACTGTAACACCGTGCTGTAGAAAGAGAACTGAAACCTGTCTGACATTAGTAAGATCTGGAAGATATATTTTTTTTAAAAAAAAGGGAATTGTAGTGACGTTAATATAAAGGAATCACACATATACCAGGAACTTTGATAAAGGAAGGTGAATTTCCATGGCAGTATGTTATGCATTCGAAACAAATTTTAATAAAACACTCAAAATACTTAAAACAATCATTTAATAATTTCTTCTTTTATAAAGATAATTGCATGACACATTTTTCCCGTGTGTCGAATATTTCAAAAATTCCTCACAATTTTACTTCAATATTTAAAATAGTAGTGAAATTTTGAAATTTGAAAAATTTCTACTTTTTTGTCTTTTTTCAACATACAACTATATTTAAAAAGGCTACATTTCACCCTGTTTGCCTATTCGAGAATTTTGGTGACGGACCTCGAAATTTTCAACCATGGTCAAGTGACGAGGACGACACCTGAGCTTTCACCCATCTTTAATAATTACCACACCACACCAACGCAAGAACAAATTTCGAAAAAGGGAGTTTTTATGACATAGTTAAAGAAATCACTCAGATCGTGCGCGCACACACAAGTGCTATCGGCCTGAGGGAAACACGAAATTTCCATGGGGATGAAGTTATTCACTTAGGAAAAGGAAAGAATTGGAAAGTGAGTGGGTGATTTTTAAAATCGCACTGTTTGCCTATTCAAGGGTTTTGGGTGACGGACCTCGAAATTTTCAACCATGCTCAAGTGACGAGGACGACACCTGAGCATTCACCCATCTTAAGAATTACCACACCACACCAACGCAAGAACAAATTTCGAAAAAGGAGTTTTTATGACATAGTTAAAGAAATCACTCAGATCGTGCGCACACACATAAGTGCTATCGGCCTGAGGGAAACACGAAATTTCCATGGGGATGAAGTTATTCACTCGGTAAAACGAAAGAATTGGAAAGTGAGTGGGTGATTTTTAAATTCGCACTGAATGCCTATTCGAGGGTTTTTGGTGACAGACCTTGAAATTTTCAACCATGCTCAAGTGACGAGGACGACACATGAGCTTTCACCCATCTTCAATAGTTACCACACCACACCAACGCAAGAACAAATTTCGAAAAAGGGAGTTTTTATGACATTGTTAAAGAAATCACTCACATCGCACGCACACACACAGGTGCTATCGGCCTGAGGGAAACACGAAATTTCCATGAGGGTGAAGTTATTCACTCGGTAAAAGCCCGTGCAACGCCGGGCTAAGCGGAGAGGAAAGAAACAAAGAAATCAAAGTAATTTCGGAAAATAATATTGGAAGTGCTGAATTTGTGAAGATTGAGCGAATATTAACGTCCCACTGTTCAGCTACACGAGGCCTTTTGGGGATGGTCCACGTAATTTTGAACCATGGTCAAGTGACGCGGACGACACCTGAGCTGGCACCCCCTCTCCTAACTACCACACCACACCAACGGGAGGACGTTTGAGCTCTCGACATATTTTACGGGCATCCCACCCCTACACGGCGGGTCTTCAGTGGTACTAGGATCGAGAAATCGTGAAGAGAAGGGAAAATGTTAAGCAACAAAGCCATGACACGCACTCACGGGTCATGCACTCACATCGTACGCGTCAAACCCACACCAAAGTGTTGGCGTTAGAATTAAAGGAGGACATTAACATGGGAATTAAGTTATACCCTCGGTATAATTCCGTTCAACGCCGGGCTTAGAGGAGAGGAAAAAACATAGAAGCCAAAGTTACTTCGAAAAAGAATATTGGTCATGCTGATTTTGTGAAGAGAACGGAAAATTTATAAAAGTAGAGAAAGCCCGTGCAACGCCGGGCCATGAAAGCTAGTCTTACACTATTAAAATTCGAAGGTAAACAAACATATCTATCTATCTATCTATCTATGTATGTATGTGCGTCTATCTTCTCACGAACCGCACCACGCAGAAAGTCGCGGAAGGTACCAAAAGATCGGAAATGTTCCGGGGAAGCCGTATTGCCTATTTATATTCCGATATTGTAGTTAGTTAAAAAGATATTAATTAAAAATCTTAAAACGCCTAATTGTTTTACTCCTGCCGGTTGTTTACATGGCGGAACTTCCCTTCCGTTTCGGCCGAGCGGTAATCTTACTTTTTCCACCATATTAAAATTGTCATTTAATTTTCGGTGTCAAAAATGAGACAAAAAATAATTACAGAATCGGAAAGATCATTTATTTCGCCACGACACGGTATAATTGTTTTTGTAAAATAACGATATTTTCTATTTTTTTCGAATTTTTTAAATTAGTGTTAAAACTGATGCGTTTTTATGAAAATTATTTCTAAATCGTTGGGTATGAATTACTTTTCGTGTTATTAAATCGGTATTCTACACTAATTAACTTCAAGCCGTTCTCTTTTAGATCCATTCATTTAAAAAATAAAATTCCGAAAACTTTTTTTTTAAAGAATTTTTAAAAGTAGTCTTAATTTTTACTTCACATTGAATAACTTCGTCATTTACGAAGATAATCTCACAAAACCTTTTTTCCTTGTTTACAGTAATATTATCCGTAACATATACGAAGATTGAAAAAATTGCTTCAAAATTACGGATTTAAAAAAAAATTGTGATTTTCGTAAACTTATGTTTTTCTGAGAAATAAATTAAAAAGTAGTAATTTGTACATTTTTTATTTCAAAGTACGTTATTTTTGCAAATAGTTGGTGATGTTTGAGAGCATTAACGTAAAAATTATGCCCTTAAAATGAAGGTAATGATTTTTAAAATAATTTAAAAGACGCGATTTTACATTTAGCCAAACATTGGTTAACTGCTCTTGTGGCGGAGTGTTCAGAGCTCCCGCTACTCTCAAGACTATAACTGCAGCACTGCCGTGCGTGGTCAATACGAAGGAGGGTGTACGCCTCGCAGAAACTCGCCGGTCGCTCTCTTTTCATACTTGTCTTAAATTTTTTCTCCTACTGGACATTGCGTCGCCACACATTACTTTTCGTGTTATTAAATCGATATTCTACACTAATTAACTTCAGCCTTTCTCTTTTAGATCCATTCATTTAAAAATAAAATTCCCAAAACTTTTTTTTTAAAGAATTTTTAAAAAGTAGTCTCAATTTTTACTTCACATTGAATAACTTCTTCAATGATTGAATTCACTTGCTGCATCCCACTGATCTGAAATTTACTTCATTTTCAGTGCTGCCATTATGTAAGCAAATGGTATGTCACAATTAATTGCTAAATGAGCAATTTTAATCAATTTTATTAGAAAATAATTAATAAGTTAGTTTTTTATAATATACTTTTTTTCGCAGATACGTGTTTAAATAATTTAATTAACACAGAGTGGAATGAAAAACTATAAAATTAAAATTAAAAAAATTGCATGTTTTTATCAAATAGTATTATTTTCTTTTTGAAAGTTTTTTTCAGTGAATGTTGGCATATAACTAGGTTTTCCCCCAAAGGTGGATTTTTAACACTTATATATGTTTAATCAAACATCCAAACGTTTCAAGAGCTATCTGTAGAATTTTTTTTATTAGTATTTATTGATAATGGATTTAAATTAATATATTTTTTTAATTAAAATGCATTCAATGCATTTCTGAGATTCATTTAAAATATTTATCAGTATCGAAATTTTTGTTCTCTTTCATAAAACTTATAGTTTACTTTAAAATAATGCGTAATTGCATGAAACTTTTTTCCCCGTGTCAAATATTTCAAAAAATTCTCACAATTTTACTTCAAGAATTAAAATAGTAGTGAAATTTTGTAATTTGAAAAATTTATACTTCCTGTCTTTTTTTCAGCACACAACTATTTTTAAAAAGGCTACAGTTTCGTTTCCGGGAAAAAACTATTTTTCTTTAAAGAATTTTATAGAAAAAAAACAACTTTTTTTTTTTTACAAAACAATGCTGTTTTGCATATTTTATGATTTTTTCTCTTCCCGTGTGTCGATTTCGCTTAAAAATTACGGATTTTAAAGATTTCTTTTTGTGATTTTCATAAAATAAAGTTTTTGCGAGAAATAATACAAGCATTATTTTTGTAACCTTTTTTCTTTAAAAATTATTGTTGTTTCCAATCAAATGTGAAAACTTGGAATTTTCAATTAAAAATTGAGCTCTCAAAAATAATGAAAGCTTGAAAGACATTCTAAAGGGTTTGCGCATGCGCTAGAATCATTATTATTTTTTTTTCTGCCTCTGTTTAACGCTCAGTGGCCAAGGTCAAACTTGCTGTTCTTGGCAAAAGTGAATGAGTGGAATAAAAAATACTGTAAAAAAAATATAATTCTGAAACATATATTAGTCTCACACACAGTATTATTTTCTTTTTGAATGATTTTGTGCAGTGAATGTAAATAAATTTCCAGGCTTTTTCATTCTTATATATTTTTAATCTAACATTCAAAAACAACGAAATGAAAAAATGAATAATCCTTTCGATAATTAACGGTGAGAATTTTTGTATTTATTTTTTTAAAAATGGATTTAAAATAATAGATATTTTACGAAACTAAAGCAATATTTAATTTTTTTTATTATTATTTATAGATAATGGAATTAAATTAATATATTTTTTTAAATAAAAGGAATGTTTCTATTATTTCCTTATTAAATTAATTATTTGTTAATAAAAAGTATATCGCCTATTATTTTGGATAAAAATACGTTCTAGAGAGACCTTTTTAAGCTAACTGTAAGTAGCGATTGATTGATTAATGAAAACCTGAAAATTATTTAATTATTTTAGATTCCTAGAAATTATCTATTATTAAAAAATGATGACTTTTTTTTACTCAAGCATCAAAATAGTTTTCTTTTTATTGTTTAAATTTATTATTTTTTTACTAAAGCAATATTGTTTTTGATATGTCATGAATAGAAACTTGAAGATAAATCTTATATCTGAGGGGAGAGTCAGGGGGAAAATAGTTCTACACTCAAAAAAGCCACTGTAACACCGTGCTGTAGAAAGAGAACTGAAACCTGTCTGACATTAGTAAGATCTGGAAGATATATTTTTTTTTAAAAAAAAGGGAATTGTAGTGACGTTAATATAAAGGAATCACACATATACCAGGAACTTTGATAAAGGAAGGTGAATTTCCATGGCAGTATGTTATGCATTCGAAACAAATTTTAATAAAACACTCAAAATACTTAAAACAATCATTTAATAATTTCTTCATTTATAAAGATAATTGCATGACACATTTTTCCCGTGTGTCGAATATTTCAAAAATTCCTCACTATTTTACTTCAATATTTAAAATAGTAGTGAAATTTTGAAATTTGAAAAATTTCTACTTTTTTGTCTTTTTTCAACATACAACTATATTTAAAAAGGCTACATTTCACCCTGTTTGCCTATTCGAGAATTTTGGTGACGGACCTCGAAATTTTCAACCATGGTCAAGTGACGAGGACGACACCTGAGCTTTCACCCATCTTTAATAATTACCACACCACACCAACGCAAGAACAAATTTCGAAAAAGGGAGTTTTTATGACATTGTTAATCACTCAGATCGTGCGCACACACACAAGTGCTATCGGCCTGAGGTAAACACGAAGTTTCCATGGGGATGAAGTTATTCACTTAGGAAAAGGAAAGAATCGGAAAGTGAGTGGGTGATTTTTAAAATCGCACTGTTTGCCTATTCAAGGGTTTTGGGTGACGGACCTCGAAATTTTCAACCATGCTCAAGTGACGAGGACGACAAATGAGCTTTCAACCATCTTCAATAGTTACCACACCACACCAACGCAAGAACAAATTTCGAAAAAGGGAGTTTTTATGACATTGTTAAAGAAATCACTCAGATCGTGCGCACACACATAAGTGCTATCGGCCTGAGGGAAACACGAAATTTCCATGGGGATGAAGTTATTCACTCGGTAAAACGAAAGAATTGGAAAGTGAGTGGGTGATTTTTAAATTCGCACTGAATGCCTATTCGAGGGTTTTTGGTGACAGACCTTGAAATTTTCAACCATGCTCAAGTGACGAGGACGACACATGAGCTTTCACCCATCTTCAATAGTTACCACACCACACCAACGCAAGAACAAATTTCGAAAAAGGGAGTTTTTATGACATTGTTAAAGAAATCACTCACATCGCACGCACACACACACAGGTGCTATCGGCCTGAGGGAAACACGAAATTTCCATGAGGGTGAAGTTATTCACTCGGTAAAAGCCCGTGCAACGCCGGGCTAAGCGGAGAGGAAAGAAACAAAGAAATCAAAGTAATTTCGGAAAATAATATTGGAAGTGCTGAATTTGTGAAGATTGAGCGAATATTAACGTCCCACTGTTCAGCTACACGAGGCCTTTTGGGGATGGTCCACGTAATTTTGAACCATGGTCAAGTGACGCGGACGACACCTGAGCTGGCACCCCCTCTCCTAACTACCACACCACACCAACGGGAGGACGTTTGAGCTCTCGACATATTTTACGGGCATCCCACCCCTACACGGCGGGTCTTCAGTGGTACTAGGATCGAGAAATCGTGAAGAGAAGGGAAAATGTTAAGCAACAAAGCCATGACACGCACTCACGGGTCATGCACTCACATCGTACGCGTCAAACCCACACCAAAGTGTTGGCGTTAGAATTAAAGGAGGAAATTAACATGGGAATTAAGTTATACCCTCGGTATAATTCCGTTCAACGCCGGGCTTAGAGGAGAGGAAAAAACATAGAAGCCAAAGTTACTTCGAAAAAGAATATTGGTCATGCTGATTTTGTGAAGAGAACGGAAAATTTATAAAAGTAGAGAAAGCCCGTGCAACGCCGGGCCATGAAAGCTAGTCTTACACTATTAAAATTCGAAGGTAAACAAACATATCTATCTATCTATCTATCTATCTATGTATGTATGTGCGTCTATCTTCTCACGAACCGCACCACGCAGAAAGTCGCGGAAGGTACCAAAAGATCGGGAATGTTCCGGGGAAGCCGTATTGCCTATTTATATTCCGATATTGTAGTTAGTTAAAAAGATATTAATTAAAAATCTTAAAACGCCTAATTGTTTTACTCCTGCCGGTTGTTTACATGGCGGAACTTCCCTTCCGTTTCGGCCGAGCGGTAATCTTACTTTTTCCACCATATTAAAATTGTCATTTAATTTTCGGTGTCAAAATGAGACAAAAAATAATTACAGAATCGGAAAGATCATTTATTTCGCCACGACACGGTATAATTGTTTTTGTAAAATAACGATATTTTCTATTTTTTTCGAATTTTTTAAATTAGTGTTAAAACTGATGCGTTTTTATGAAAATTATTTCTAAATCGTTGGGTATGAATTACTTTTCGTGTTATTAAATCGATATTCTACACTAATTAACTTCAAGCCTTTCTCTTTTAGATCCATTCATTTAAAAAATAAAATTCCGAAAACTTTTTTTTTAAAGAATTTTTAAAAGTAGTCTTAATTTTTACTTCACATTGAATAACTTCGTCATTTACGAAGATAATCTCACAAAACCTTTTTTCCTTGTTTAGAGTTATATTATCCGTAACATATACGAAGATTGAAAAAATTGCTTCAAAATTACGGATTTAAAAAAAAATTGTGATTTTCGTAAACTTATGTTTTTCTGAGAAATAAATTAAAAAGTAGTAATTTGTACATTTTTTATTTCAAAGTACGTTATTTTTGCAAATAGTTGGTGATGTTTGAGAGCATTAACGTAAAAATTATGCCCTTAAAATGAAGGTAATGATTTTTAAAATAATTTAAAATACGCGATTTTACATTTAGCCAAACATTGGTTAACTGCTCTTGTGGCGGAGTGTTCAGAGCTCCCGCTACTCTCAAGACTATAACTGCAGCACTGCCGTGCGTGGTCAATACGAAGGAGGGTGTACGCCTCGCAGAAACTCGCCGGTCGCTCTCTTTTCATACTTGTCTTAAATTTTTTCTCCTACTGGACATTGCGTCGCCACACATTACTTTTCGTGTTATTAAATCGATATTCTACACTAATTAACTTCACGCCTTTCTCTTTTAGATCCATTCATTTAAAAAATAAAATTCCCAAAACTTTTTTTTTAAAGAATTTTTAAAAAGTAGTCTCAATTTTTACTTCACATTGAATAACTTCTTCAATGATTGAATTCACTTGCTGCATCCCCACTGATCTGAAATTTACTTCATTTTCAGTGCTGCCATTATGTAAGCAAATGGTATGTCACAATTAATTGCTAAATGAGCAATTTTAATAAATTTTATTAGAAAATAATTAATAAGTTAGTTTTTTATAATATACTTTTTTTCGCAGATACGTGTTTAAATAATTTAATTAACACAGAGTGGAATGAAAAACTATAAAATTAAAATTAAAAAAATTGCATGTTTTTATCAAATAGTATTATTTTCTTTTTGAAAGTTTTTTTCAGTGAATGTTGGCATATAACTAGGTTTTCCCCCAAAGGTGGATTTTTAACACTTATATATGTTTAATCAAACATCCAAACGTTTCAAGAGCTATCTGTAGAATTTTTTTTATTAGTATTTATTAATAATGGATTTAAATTAATATATATTTTTTTAATTAAAATGCATTCAATGCATTTCTGAGATTCATTTAAAATATTTATCAGTATCGAAATTTTTGTTCTCTTTCATAAAACTTATAGTTTACTTTAAAATAATGCGTAATTGCATGAAACTTTTTTCCCCGTGTCAAATATTTCAGATAATTCTCACAATTTTACTTCAAGAATTAAAATAGTAGTGAAATTTTGTAATTTGAAAAATTTATACTTCCTGTCTTTTTTTCAGCACACAACTATTTTTAAAAAGGCTACAGTTTCGTTTCCGGGAAAAAACTATTTTTCTTTAAAGAATTTTATAGAAAAAAAACAACTTTTTTTTTAAACAAAACAATGCTGTTTTGCATATTTTATGATTTTTTCTCTTCCCGTGTGTCGATTTCGCTTAAAAATTACGGATTTTAAAGATTTCTTTTTGTGATTTTCATAAAATAAAGTTTTTGCGAGAAATAATACAAGCATTATTTTTGTAACCTTTTTTCTTTAAAAATTATTGTTGTTTCCAATCAAATGTGAAAACTTGGAATTTTCAATTAAAAATTGAGCTCTCAAAAATAATGAAAGCTTGAAAGACATTCTAAAGGGTTTGCGCATGCGCTAGAATCATTATTATTTTTTTTCTGCCTCTGTTTAACGCTCAGTGGCCAAGGTCAAACTTGCTGTTCTTGGCAAAAGTGAATGAGTGGAATAAAAAATACTGTAAAAAAAATATAATTCTGAAACATATATTAGTCTCACACACAGTATTATTTTCTTTTTGAATGATTTTGTGCAGTGAATGTAAATAAATTTCCAGGCTTTTTCATTCTTATATATTTTTAATCTAACATTCAAAAACAACGAAATGAAAAAATGAATAATCCTTTCGATAATTAACGGTGAGAATTTTTGTGTATTTATTTTTTTAAAAATGGATTTAAAATAATAGATATTTTACGAAACTAAAGCAATATTTAATTTTTTTATTATTATTTATAGATAATGGAATTAAATTAATATATTTTTTTTAAATAAAAGGAATGTTTCTATTATTTCCTTATTAAATTAATTATTTGTTAATAAAAAGTATATCGCCTATTATTTTGGATAAAAATACGTTCTAGAGAGACCTTTTTAAGCTAACTGTAAGTAGCGATTGATTGATTAATGAAAACCTGAAAATTATTTAATTATTTTAGATTCCTAGAAATTATCTATTATTAAAAAATGATGACTTTTTTTTACTCAAGCATCAAAATAGTTTTCTTTTTATTGTTTAAATTTATTATTTTTTTACTAAAGCAATATTGTTTTTGATATGTCATGAATAGAAACTTGAAGATAAATCTTATATCTGAGGGGAGAGTCAGGGGGAAAATAGTTCTACACTCAAAAAAGCCACTGTAACACCGTGCTGTAGAAAGAGAACTGAAACCTGTCTGACATTAGTAAGATCTGGAAGATATATTTTTTTTTAAAAAAAAGGGAATTGTAGTGACGTTAATATAAAGGAATCACACATATACCAGGAACTTTGATAAAGGAAGGTGAATTTCCATGGCAGTATGTTATGCATTCGAAACAAATTTTAATAAAACACTCAAAATACTTAAAACAATCATTTAATAATTTCTTCATTTATAAAGATAATTGCATGACACATTTTTCCCGTGTGTCGAATATTTCAAAAATTCCTCACTATTTTACTTCAATATTTAAAATAGTAGTGAAATTTTGAAATTTGAAAAATTTCTACTTTTTTGTCTTTTTTCAACATACAACTATATTTAAAAAGGCTACATTTCACCCTGTTTGCCTATTCGAGAATTTTGGTGACGGACCTCGAAATTTTCAACCATGGTCAAGTGACGAGGACGACACCTGAGCTTTCACCCATCTTTAATAATTACCACACCACACCAACGCAAGAACAAATTTCGAAAAAGGGAGTTTTTATGACATAGTTAATCACTCAGATCGTGCGCACACACACAAGTGCTATCGGCCTGAGGGAAACACGAAATTTCCATGGGGATGAAGTTATTCACTTAGGAAAAGAAAAGAATCGGAAAGTGAGTGGGTGATTTTTAAAATCGCACTGTTTGCCTATTCAAGGGTTTTGGGTGACGGACCTGAAATTTTCAACCATGCTCAAGTGACGAGGACGACAAATGAGCTTCACCATCTTCAATAGTTACCACACCACACCAACGCAAGAACAAATTTCGAAAAAGGGAGTTTTTATGACATTGTTAAAGAAATCACTCAGATCGTGCGCACACACATAAGTGCTATCGGCCTGAGGGAAACACGAAATTTCCATGGGGATGAAGTTATTCACTCGGTAAAACGAAAGAATTGGAAAGTGAGTGGGTGATTTTTAAATTCGCACTGAATGCCTATTCGAGGGTTTTTGGTGACAGACCTTGAAATTTTCAACCATGCTCAAGTGACGAGGACGACACATGAGCTTTCACCCATCTTCAATAGTTACCACACCACACCAACGCAAGAACAAATTTCGAAAAAGGGAGTTTTTATGACATTGTTAAAGAAATCACTCACATCGCACGCACACACACACAGGTGCTATCGGCCTGAGGGAAACACGAAATTTCCATGAGGGTGAAGTTATTCACTCGGTAAAAGCCCGTGCAACGCCGGGCTAAGCGGAGAGGAAAGAAACAAAGAAATCAAAGTAATTTCGGAAAATAATATTGGAAGTGCTGAATTTGTGAAGATTGAGCGAATATTAACGTCCCACTGTTCAGCTACACGAGGCCTTTTGGGGATGGTCCACGTAATTTTGAACCATGGTCAAGTGACGCGGACGACACCTGAGCTGGCACCCCCTCTCCTAACTACCACACCACACCAACGGGAGGACGTTTGAGCTCTCGACATATTTTACGGGCATCCCACCCCTACACGGCGGGTCTTCAGTGGTACTAGGATCGAGAAATCGTGAAGAGAAGGGAAAATGTTAAGCAACAAAGCCATGACACGCACTCACGGGTCATGCACTCACATCGTACGCGTCAAACCCACACCAAAGTGTTGGCGTTAGAATAAAGGAGGACATTAACATGGGAATTAAGTTATACCCTCGGTATAATCCGTTCAACGCCGGGCTTAGAGGAGAGGAAAAAACATAGAAGCCAAAGTTACTTCGAAAAAGAATATTGGTCATGCTGATTTTGTGAAGAGAACGGAAAATTTATAAAAGTAGAGAAAGCCCGTGCAACGCCGGGCCATGAAAGCTAGTCTTACACTATTAAAATTCGAAGGTAAACAAACGTATCTATCTATCTATCTATCTATGTATGTATGTGCGTCTATCTTCTCACGAACCGCACCACGCAGAAAGTCGCGGAAGGTACCAAAAGATCGGGAATTTTCCGGGGAAGCCGTATTGCCTATTTATATTCCGATATTGTAATTAGTTAAAAAGATATTAATTAAAAATCTTAAAACGCCTAATTGTTTTACTCCTGCCGGTTGTTTACATGGCGGAACTTCCCTTCCGTTTCGGCCGAGCGGTAATCTTACGTTTTCCACCATATTAAAATTGTCATCTAATTTTCGGTGTCGAAATGAGACAAAAAATAATTACAGAATCGGAAAGATCATTTATTTCGCCACGACACGGTATAATTTTTTTTGTAAAATAACGATATTTTCTATTTTTTTCGAATTTTTTAAAATAGTGTTAAAACTGATGCGTTTTTATGAAAATTATTTCTAAATCGTTGGGTATGAATTACTTTTCGTGTTATTAAATCGATATTCTACACTAATTAACTTCAAGCCTTTCTCTTTTAGATCCATTCATTTAAAAAATAAAATTCCCAAAACTTTTTTTTAAAGAATTTTTAAAAAGTAGTCTTAATTTTTACTTCACATTGAATAACTTCGTCATTTATGAAGATAATCTCACAAAACCTTTTTTCCGTGTGTACAGTAATATTATCCGTAACATATACGAAGATTGAAAAAATTGCTTCAAAATTACGGATTTAAAAAAAAAATTGTGATTTTCGTAAACTTATGTTTTTCTGAGAAATAAATTAAAAAGTAGTAATTTGTACATTTTTATTTCAAAGTACGTTATTTTTGCAAATAGTTGGTGATGTTTGAGAGCATTAACGTAAAAATTATGCCCTTAAAATGAAGGTAATGATTTTTAAAATAATTTAAAATACGCGATTTTACATTTAGCCAAACATTGGTTAACTGCTCTTGTGGCGGAGTGTTCAGAGCTCCGCTACACTCAAGACTATAACTGCAGCACTGCCGTGCGTGGTCAATACGAAGGAGGGTGTACGCCTCGCAGAAACCGCCGGTCGCTCTTTTCATACTTGTCTTAAATTTTTTCTTCTACTGGACATTGCGTCGCCACACATTACTTTTCGTGTTATTAAATCGATATTCTACACTAATTAACTTCAAGCCTTTCTCTTTTAGATCCATTCATTTAAAAAATAAATTTCCCAAAACTTTTTTTTTAAAGAATTTTTAAAAGTAGTCTCAATTTTTACTTCACATTGAATAACTTCTTCAATGATTGAATTCACTTGCTGCATCCCCACTGATCTGAAATTTACTTCATTTTCAGTGCTGCCATTATGTAAGCAAATGGTATGTCACAATTAATTGCTAAATGAGCAATTTTAATCAATTTTATTAGAAAATAATTAATAAGTTAGTTTTTTATAATATACTTTTTTTCGCAGATACGTGTTTAAATAATTTATTAACACAGAGTGGAATGAAAAACTATAAAATTAAAATTAAAAAAATTAAATGTTTTTATCAAATAGTATTCTTTTTTTTTAATGTTTTTTTCAGTGAATGTTAGCATATAACTAGGTTTTCCCCCAAAAGTGGATTTTTAACACTTACATATGTTTAATCAAACACCCAAACGTTTCAAGAATTATCTGTAGAATTTTTTTTATTAGTATTTATTGATAATGGATTTAAATTAATATATTTTTTTAAAATCAAAGGAATGTTTCTATTTTTTATTATTAAATTAATTATTTGTTAATAAAAAGTATATCGCCTATTATTTAGGATAAAAATACGTTCTAGAGAGACATTTTAAGCTAACTGTAAGTAACGATTGATTGATTAATGAAAACCTGAAAATTATTTTATTATTTTAGATTCCTAAAAACTATCTATTAAAAAATAAATGATTTTTTTTAAATCAAGCATCAGAATAGTTTTATGAGTTTTTATGAACATTATTTCTAAATCGTTGCGTATGAATTTATTTTCGTGTTATTAAATCGATATTCTACACTAAGTAACTTCAAGCCTTTCTCTTTTAGATCCATTCATTTAAAAAATAAAATGACCAAAACTTTTTTTCTGCGATTTTTTAAATATTAGACCAAATTTTTACTCAACGTTGAATAACTTCGTTATTTATTAAAATTATCACACGAAACTTCTTTTTCGTGTGTAAAAAAATATCATCTGTTATCTGTACGAAGATTGAAAAAATTGCTTAAAAATTACGGATTTAAAATTTTTTTTTTGTGATTTTCGTAAAGTACCGTTTTTGCGATCATGAAAAGTTTAAAAAAACACTGGGAAGATTTTTTGAGTTTTTTGCGCATGCGCGGTAGAATTAGTGAAGGTCAATGTTACGTTTCAGTTTTTGAACGAATTGTAATGAAACACTCAAAATACTTAAATTAATCATTTAATAATTTCTTCATTGAAAAAAGATAATTGCATGAAACTTTTTTCCCGTGTGTCGAACATTTCAAAAAAATCCTCTGAATTTTTCTTCAAGATTTAAAGTAGTAGTGAAATTTTGTAATTTGAAACATTTCAACTTTTCTGTCTTTTTTCAACATACAATTATTTTTAAGAAATCTACGTTTTCATTTCGGGAGGCTAAAAAATTGCAACGAAAGAATTCAAAAGTGATGAGTGATTTTTAAAGTCGCACTGTTCACCTACTCGAGGGTTTTTGGCGACGGACATTGAATTTTCAACCATGGTCAAGTGACGAGGACGACACCTGAGCTTTCACCCTTCTCTCCTAATTACCACACCAACACAAGAACAAATTTCGAAAAAGGGAGTTTTAATGACATAGTTAAAGAAATTACTGACAACGCGCGCATACACACACATAAGTGCTATCGACATGAGGGAAAAGGAAATTCCCCTGGGGATTATATATATATAAGTTATTCACTCGGTAAAAGCCCGTGCAACGCCGGCCTGGGGAGAGGAAAGAAACAAAGAAGTCAAAGTAATTTCGAAAAATATTATTGGATGTGCTGATTTTGTGAAGAGAAGGGAAAATGTTAAACGAGAAAGCCATGATACGCACTCAAGGGCGGCACTCACATCGTACGCGTTACACCCACATAAAAGTGAAGGCATCAGAAAGAAAGAAGGAAATTAACATGGGGATAAGTTTATACCCTCGGTAAAAGCCCGTGACGCCGG